>PVKS010003265.1:0-106243 GCA_004027875.1 Aplodontia rufa | reverse complement strand
CAATTTACTATTGCTAGGCTACGGAAACAACCCCGGTGTCCCTCACAGGAAGAATGGATCCAAAAACTGTGGTACATTTATACCATGGAATATTACACAGCAATTAGAAACAATGACATTGCAGCCTTCGAGGGTAAATGGATGGTTATGGAAGAGATCATGATGAGTAAAATCAGCTTAACCCAGAGATCTAAGGGTCAATTGTCTCCACTTATCTGTGGAGGTGGGGACTAGACCCTGGACAATGAGAAAGTTGGTCTAGAAACATGAGTTAAATCCAGATAAGATGCAATGCTTTACAATTTAATACTATTTTTAGAGTTATAACGGGAAGGGGAAGGGAGGGATAAGGGAGGGTAATTGGGGGGGGCACTCCTGGGGACAGTTGCAATGTCCAGAATATATACACATCTTATACACATTTTATATTGTTTTGTTAAAATCTTGTAAGGTTGCTCAAAATAAAAAAAATTAAAAAAAAATTTTCATTTTGAGACAGGGTCTCAGTAAGTTGCCAAAGCTGCCCTTGCATTTGGATCCTTGTGCCTCAGTCTCCCAAATAGCTGGGATTACAGGTGGGATTACAGCCACCACTGCACTGGCTTCCTATAACATCAATTTATTTTTATTTTTTTAAAGGAGAGAGAGAGAGAGAGAATCTGTTTTATTTATTTTTTCACCTGGGCTTCGTTTCTCCAACATTTAGTTGTATTTGTGGTGCTGGGGTTTGAACACTGGTCTTTGTGCCAGGTATGTGCTTTAACCGCTGAGCCCCTCTTCAGCCCAACACCGATTATTGTTATTATTATTATTTTTTTTTAGGAGAAAGGGACAGAGAGAGAAAGAATCAATTTTTATTTAGTTTTCCATGTGGCCTTCATTGCTCTGACACTTCGTTGTGTACATCGTGCGGGGGTTTGAACCTGGGTCCTTTTGCATGCCAGGCAAGCCCTGCAACCACTGAGCCACCACTCCAGCCCCAACATCAATTATTTTTTTTTCTTTTTAAAAAAATTTTATTCAGAAATTTATTTTTTGAACAATCAAACAAGCTTCTAATGAAATAATATAATATATGTATAAATTCTTTATTTTATTTATTTATTTTTTTCAGGGCTGAGGACTGAACTCGGGTCCTTGCGCATGCTAGGCAAGCGCTTTGCCACTGAGCTAAATCCCCAACCCCTATATATATAAATTCTGAAAATTAGATTTACCCCCAAGAGCCCCCAACATCAATTATTTTAAAAATTTATTTATTTATTTATTTACTGCTGTGGATTGAACCCAGAGACACTTAACAAATGAGCCACATCCCCAGCCTTTTTATTTTTCGTTTTGAAACAGAGTCTGGCTAAGTTGCCTTAGGGCCTTATAAGTTGCTGAGGCTGGCTTTGAACTTGCTATCCTCTTGTCTCAGGCCTCAGCCTCCCCAACTACTGGGATTGCAGGCATGAGCCATCATGCATGGCATAACATCAGTTTTGTTTTTTGTTTTTAAATAGAGGGACAGTGAGAGAGAGAAAGAGAGAATTTTATTTAGTTTTTCATTTGGCTTTCTTTGCTTTTTCACTTGGTTGTGTACATGGTGCTAGGGTTTGAACCAGGTCCTCATGCATGCCAGGCAAGTGCCATAACCACTGAGCCACCACTGTAGCCCATAATGTCAGTTCTTAAAGCTGGAGAAGGTGGGCTAGGAGACAGGTGTTGGTTTGCTTAAACCCACTTAGTTAGGCTGGCTGTGTCACCTCACACAAATCCTTTACTCTCTGGGTCTCTTTCCCAGTCATCCCTACAGAATTTTTTTTTTTTAAAAGAAAGAAGGGACAGAGAGAGAGAGAAAGAGAGAAGCAATTTTTATTCAGTTTTTCATGTGACCTTCATTCCTTGGACACTTAGCTGTGTATGTGGTGCTGGGGTTTGAACTCATGTACTCGCGCATGCCAGGTAAGTGCAGTAACCGCTGAGCCACCACTCCAGCCCCCTACAGGATTAATAGAGCTAGGAGAATGTAATTCCTGGGGCTCAGGAGCAGGTCCCCACAGGGAAAGAACTGAGAGAATTTTGGCTCATTCATCTCTTACTGCTTTTTCCCCAGGATGCACTGCGAAACTCAGGTGGTGATGGGCTGGGACAGATGTCCTTGGAGTTCTATCAGAAGAAGAAGTCTCGCTGGCCTTTCTCAGATGAGTGCATCCCGTGGGAAGTGTGGACAGTCAAGGTGCACGTGGTAGCCCTGGCCACAGAGCAGGAGCGGCAGATCTGCCGGGAGAAGGTGGGTGAGAAGCTCTGCGAGAAGATCATCAACATTGTGGAGGTGATGAACCGGCACGAGTATCTACCCAAGATGCCCACGCAGTCAGAGGTGGACAACGTGTTTGACACAGGCTTGCGGGACGTGCAGCCCTACCTCTATAAGATCTCCTTTCAGATCACTGATGCCCTGGGCACCTCAGTCACCACCACCATGCGTAGGCTTATCAAAGACACCCTTGCCCTGTAGACCTCACTGAAGCCTTGGGAGCTTCCTCATGGTTCCCAGACCTTGGCTTCTGGGCATTGTACTGTCAGGCCCTTGGGACTCTGGAATCTGCTCTGGGTCCTGGTGAGATTTGAATGGGCAGACCCTGGCCTCCTTGTTTTTGTTGGCCAGCCTCTGGTTATCCCTGTGTCCTTTGCTGGTGGCCTGCAGCCTCTGTCTCCCTTTCTTCACTCTACTGAAGAGCCTCCATGAGGATGGTGAATAAAGTTGAGATGTGAGCTTTGGGTTCAGCCGTTGCTCTCTTGGCTTGTGTCCTGCTCTGAAGCATTAACACTTTCTGGCCTTCCTGTGAGAACACAGGTGTGTTGCAGGCATCATTCCGAGATGAAGGGATTGGGTAGAGTGTATTAAAGATAGAATGACACGGACAGATTTTTGTTCTTTGTTGAATATTTACCCAAGCAGTGCTTACCCACCTGGATGAGTGGCCATGGCTCTTCCTGTAAATGAGGAGCTTGGGGTGAGGGTCTGTTGCTTTTGGATGAACTGAGCTTATTTTCTTCATTTTTTTGGTGCAGGGGGCGGGCAGTACCAGGTGCCAGGAGTGCTTAACTATTGAGCCACATTCCTAGCCCTTAAAATGTTCAAAAAAAAATTTTTTTTTCAATTTTGAAACAGGGCCTCACTAAGTTGCTGAGGCTGGCTTTAAACTTGTGATTCTCCTGCATCAGCCTCCTGGGTGGCTGGGATAACAGGCATGCACCACCTTGCCTGGCTTCTCTTCCCTTCCTGAGGAAGCTATGACATCCTCGGGCTTTATATTGTTTGGGCTTTCTTCATGGTGGCCCCAAAGAATATCTTCTCTATTGTTGTAGAATACATACAGGTCTCTTTCTATGCCAGAAGGGTCACTTGATGTGGGGTATCTGGAGGTTGGGGATTTAGCTCAGTGGCAGAGCGCTTGCCTAGCATGTGCAAGGCCCTGAGTTCGGTCCTCAGCCCTGAAAAAAAAAAAAAGACTGTCATCTGATGACATCACTTCCAGGCTGGGCTGCCCTCTCTGATTGTTAGATACTTTGCACTCATTTTTACCCAAGCATATTCAAAATTTCCATTGTCTACTCTGCTTTTTAAAAAATTTAATATATATGCTTTGCACTGCTTTTTGGTCACATCTGGGGGCAGGTCTAACTTAAATAAGTGAACTGTGTATAGGAGAGGTGCTAAGGGAAGAAAGTGTGTGTGTGAGTGAGTGAGTGAAGGGGGGTCTTATGGTTCAGGAGCAGGTTAGGTAGCCCGGATGATCAGGAAATGTTTGCATGTTTTTACCATGCAACACCACCCTTGGCCATGTGCTTTCCTGACTGAGTTTTATGATGTCTTACTCTCATTCTCTGGGCATCGGAATTGGAGGACTAAGGTGGGAGTTTGGAGATGGGAAAGGCCTTTACCCAGCAAATCCCTGATGGCATGTGACCCCCCCCCCTCCATGGCTTTCAACATTCTGCGTATGGGGGGCTTTCCTGTTTTCCTTCTGAGGTGTTGACTGATACAGGTGTTTGTATTTTTTATTTTCCTTTTTTTCCAGTTCTGGGGATGGAACCCAGGGCCTTTCCATAGTAGGCAAGTACTCTACCACTGGGTTACACTGCCAGCCTTGTGGCTTTATTTCTATTTATTTATTTATTTATTTTGGGGAGAATACACATCAAGTTTTATTGGGAGAAGTATTTACAGGGACAGGAAGAAGAAAGAGAAGTCACACCAGGTAAAGGTAGGACAGGGGAGATGTGAGTACCAGGCAGAACATGGAATGACCCCTTCTCCACCCTAAACCCTAGAAGTAGGGGGCAACTAGGACCCAGAAGACTGGGAACAGGAAAGGACAGCAATGGGGTCTGAGTCTCTGGCTTGGGACCCCAGGGCTTCTAAACACTGATCACTCTCTGAGAGAATGGGTTGGGAGAGGGCTTCCCCTGCACTTCCTCCCAGGGTTAAGTCCATTTCAGGCTCATGGTCCCCCAAGTTCAAAATGAGGATTCAAAATGAGGATTCAAACTTGCTACAGGATTTTGCAGGACAAAAGAGCCTTGCTTCCATCCCAGCTTTCCCACTTTCTATTTTCTTGTGTTCAGATTGCTCCATTCTCCCACCCTGGCTGGGTTTTGTGGGAGATCTTTGGTGGACAGGATAGTAAGTCCCCAGCCCTTCTGGCACTGTGATTCTTCTGAGAGAAAATAAGTCCAGGTGCCCCAAATCTTTGCTCTCTTATTGGCCTGTTGGGTGGGAGAAAATGTTGGGGGTAGGCCTTGAAACCTGGGTACCTACTCTGTGGAGCCTCCATCTTTCCCTGCCATGGATTTTGAAGAAGGCATTGGTTTGCCTGCCCCAGGGGAAACCCGGATCCTTAAGGATGCTCATTTGCCTGGTGTCCCAGCAGCCGGCATGCAAACAGTGTTCAGCATTGTTGGACTTTGGTCTAGGACAGAAAGCCCTTGTTTGTCCTGTGTCCTGCCTAGAATGGGCAGCACCCCAGCCCACACTTCAGAAGGGCCTGAGAGTCTTTTCAGTTCTCTGAGGGAGATACTATCTCTCGGCCTTTGCCAAGGGAGGAGAGCCTTGGGGACAGGGCTCCTGGGTTTGGCTGATGGAGGTGGTGTGTGGGCCTTGGTGAAAAAGAGAAATATATTGGAGTAGCCCTGCCTGAGAAGGGATCATATTCTACACTGAGGGGCCCTCTGTCTAGGAAAGGCTCCAGCGCTCTGCTCTGCGCAAGGACTGGGGACATAGGGCCTCTGGGACCCGCCCCTCATCCCGCCCTTATGCAGCCGCCTGCCTGCCTGCCTGCCAGCCCGCCCAGGCTTCAGCACATCTGGTGGTCCTGTGCACATCTGGGCAGCCAGCGCTGGAGCATGAACATCTCACAGGCAGGTCCGGAGGCCCGGGGCGCCTGGCTGAGCTGCTGCAATCAGTCTGGGTCACTGCTGGAGCCTTCTGAGGGGCCGCGTGTGGTGCAGGCAGCGGTTCTGGGTGTGCTGTCGCTGCTTGTGCTGTGCGGGGTCCTGTTCTTGGGCGGTGGCCTGCTCCTCCGAGCTCAGGGCCTCACAGCACTGCTGGCCTGGGAGTGGGGAGTGTCCCGCCAGGCTGAGACCAGCGGCGGCGGCGGCAGCAGCTTAGGCGAGGATGACTCCTAGGTGCTTCCAGAGCCACAGCATGCCAGCCGCTGGCGCTGAGCTGCTTGTGCCCTGCACAGGTGAGAGCACTGGCCAGGCGCAATGAGAGTGGGCCTGGGGGGCGGGAGCACTGCACCAGCCTTATTGACCGGCGCCTCTGTGGGTGCAGCCAGGCACCTTCCTTTGGAGAATCAGGTCTTCAGCAAGGCTGAGTCCCTGCTAACTCTACAGGTGGTAGGGCTGCAGCTACCGCATAGTGCCCTTCCTCCTCTGAAGTCTCTTGACGCTCTGAGCCCCCTTCCCTTATGCTTCTAGGAACAGAAGACCACTGTAATTCTGGGAGAGGGAAGCAGGTGGATCAGAGGTGGAGTCTGAATACTGTGCTTTGGGGCCCCTCTGCCCTGGGACCACCTCTTCCCATGGTCCATATCCTCCTCAGCCCACAGGGTGCTGAGGCCCAACCCAGCCAGCCAGCACTGCCTTTGCACAGGAGGCTCAGGAGAAAGCAGCCGCAGACGGCAGGTAGCCCAGCACTGGGCCTCAGTGTGCTGCCTCCTCTCCTGGAAGCCTTTGCCCCTGGAAGGGGTTTGAGTAAGTTTCCTCACTGTGGCCTCCCACTTGAGGCCTCCTGGGAGGGGCGTGTGGTCTGAGTGACTCTGGGGGATGGGGAGGTGTGCTGGGACCCCCTGGCCTTGCTCAGATTTGGGGAACAGAAGTAGCCCAGAGCACAGAGCTTTGTGTGGAGTGTGTTGAGGGTGTGTGGATGGCAAGGTTCCCAGCAGCTGGGGGGCCTCTGGAGCACCACGCTCCAGGAAGTGGGGCTGAAGGTTCCCAGCTGTGGGGGCTGTCTGGGTATCCTGCCTCTTTCTCCAAGGATAGGAACCATCTGGAAGAAAGGGCCTGGGTGGCCCAAGGACAAGGTAACTTTAGGCCAAGGCCAACTGAGGGCTGGCTGGGAGAAGCCTTTACAGTCCCTTCCCTCTGGTCAACTGTGTAAGCAGGAGCTCCTGGGGGGTTCTGTGGGTGGCAGTGTTCGTTGCAGTGACTCTGACCTCTCTCACCCCTCTCACTCTAGAGCCTCCCCTGCCGTTTCCCTCTGAGGAGGGTGTATGAGGGGCAGTGGAAGGTGTGGCAGGTGCAGCTAAGCGGCTGTGAAGCTGACGACGACGTGCGATCCTGTCTGAGCGGCCCAGGCTTTGGCGCTAATCCTGGGCAGCTGTGTCACATTGGTCTTGCTGAGCTGCGGGATTCTCACCTCAGGGACCCACCCCCACCCCTTGGACCGAGCTGCCTAGGGCGGTGAGGGTGTGTGTGCCACTGTTCCTGGCAACAGGGCAGCAGCCTGGGCCCAGGGGACATTCCCCACTTCACTTTGCTGCATCCCAGGGGGGAGGGGAGGGCTTCTTCATTATGCCCGGGTCCTCCTGGCCCTCTGGCTTGACGTGTTTGGCTGCTTTGCTGCCTCTCACCTCGTGCTCTCCATTCCTTCTCCAACTGCGCTTCAGACCTGTGTAAACTTCATTTTGCAAAGTTCTCAGAATCCTGAGAGAAGCTGTGAAACTCAGAGAAGCAAGTGAGACGTTCAAGTGAATGGCAGAGCTGAAATTGGACCGTAGGGCTCCTGAATCCAAGCTGGGGACTCCTTCCTTGGGTCGTCCCTGCTGCTGTCCTTCCTCCCTGCCTGTGCTTTCCTATCACTGAGAGCTGGTGCAAAATATGGCTTCTCTCCCCAGAATAATGAACCTTCACACATGCACACTGGGCCTGAGTCAAGGATGCAGACCTTAAGCTCCTGTGTCACTGCCCTCCCTGTCTCTTTCTCCCCCAGTGGCCTTATGGGATCCTTATTACTGCTATAACACTTTCAGATGCCAGGCGGCAGCTCCTCTGCCAGCTGGACTCAGATTTCCTGTCCTGAACCTGAGGAATGGGGAAGGTGCAGGGGTTTAGCTGAATAAACTTTGATGGGAAACATCCAAGCGGTCTCAGCAGAGGGATTAGAGCTGAAGGGTGATGACCTTTGGGTTCAAGTCCATGTGGTATTAGGGGTGTAGAGTGACTCAGAGGAGGGAAAGGCTGTGCCCTAGGATCGTCATGTCTGCTCTCACCCAGAACAGGGTGAGGGGTGGCTGGAGAGGGTAGGTAGGGGCTTTCTTCATCTAACTTCCTGGCTTTGACATTTTTGAAGTTGGTGTTTGGAGCTGGTGTGGGGCTGGGGACCTCAGTATTCCTGCAGGAAGATATTGAGATATTTGCTATGGAAATATGGCCCTTGTCAGCTGAGTGAGGAGGGAAGAATTTGGAAAATGGTGAAAAGGGTGCTGCTGTCACCCCCTCTCAGGCGCCAGCTGAGACAGAGATGGGGGCAGGGTGCAAGTCTGAGGGTGTCTGAGCTCCCAGTGAGCTGTTACCCTGCACTGTGCATGGCACAAGGACTTTGGTGTGCTGAGATTTTTTCCCATTCCAGGGATTGAACCCAGGGGTGCTCTACCACTGAACTATATCCCCAGACACTTTTATTATTTTTTAAATTTTGAGGCAAGGTCTCACTAAGTTGCCAAGGCCGGCGTTGAACACACAACCTTGCCCCAGTCCCCCAAGTCACTGGGATTACAAATGTGTGCCACCACACCTAGCAGGGCTGAGATCTTGCCCTAACTTCTCTTTAGCCTCTGAGTCCATCTTGAGCTGGAACAGGCTGCCAGGAGTTTATCTGATCCCCTCTTCTGATCCGCAGTGCCACTTCCCTCTAGCAAAGATGGGGGCGGCCATCTCTTACAGATTCCAGAGCTGTGCCGGGTTCTCTGAGAGCTGTCCTTCCAGCCATCACACTGGAGAAGCCCTGCCACCTTCAACCCATTTGCGCTGCAGATGATGGATTGGGAGACCCGTGGACTGTGGGGATTTCTCATCCCAAGATCCATCCAGGACGCTAAAGTGCTGCTGGGTGTGGGACCGAGAGGTCTGAGCTACCAGGAATGAATGAGCCTGCTTGGTGACTGGTACACGTTCTGGGCACTGAAGTGGTCACGCATCATGGGAGCTCGGGCAGGAGACAGTGGCTGTGACCGCTCACCAGGCCTCTGGTGACAGTGGCTGGTGACCGCTCACCTCTGCTAACATGAGCATAACCCCTGTCCTGCCTGGAGTGGGACAGCATGGTCTGATAGACCAATGACTTGTCCCTTTGGGGGTTGTTGTTACCCATTTGGAAGCATAAGTTACCCCAGCAATCTAGTAATGTCCCATCACTTTATTTGCCTTGTTATTAAATATGCTGATCATATTTCAGGAATACAGTTTGTTTCTAGTCCTTGATTCTTGAAATTAGTGGTTTGTTCCTTTACCGCCCACATCTGACTTGTTTCTAGCAGATACTGAAATAGTGGCCTCTGACCCCAGGGCTTCTAATGATGACTGTTTTCTTCCCTCTCATATCCAAGTCCTCCTGAGGGTGGATATGAGGTGGAGAGGACGGTGACTCTCACATCAGCTCTTGGCTGCCCCCATGTGGCCGATGTGGGCAAGAGCACCATGTTGAACCAGTAGTGACTGTTGAGGGCTTGTCCAGCCCAGCCCTGCTGTGAGGTGAGACTGGGTTTTGTGAGTGTGTGCACTCAGTTCAAGACTGCAAACTTTCCTGACCCTAAATCTTTTCATCCATGAAATGGAAGAGACAGTGCCATTGTGAAGATCCGATAGGTAATGTGCTTGTCAGCTGATGAGACTTCCTGCACCGTAATTATCACGTGACATTGTTATTGTTTTCCTTGAACCTGATCAGCCCCAGGGAAGTGGAGAAGAGAGGAGAGAAGGAAAGAGAAATCCCAGGGTGAACAGATGCTGCATGGCCATAAACCAGTCCATGGCTGCTGCAGATGAGTCCCTAGGCAGGGGTGGCCTAGGAGTTCAGTTTTGGTGCTTTGAATGTGAGGCACATCAGGGACATTCAAAGGGAGCTGTCAGGTGGATAATTGTATAGGACTGGAGTTCAGCAGAGAGAGAGTTTTAGGACAAGGTGTTTCTAGAGATGAAATCTGTGGGATGGATCAGCTTGAGAAGAGAGGGCAGGAGCCTGGAGGTGTGGCCCTGGTAGACCACCACTTTAGTAACAGTAGGGACAGAGTAGCTGGCAAGGAGATGGAGGAGGAAAGTCAGACTGCTGAGGGGAAGATGGGAATGGGCTCCTTTGGGAGTCAGGGAAGAGAAGCTTTCAGAAACTGAGCAGTTGGCCCCTAACATTTGTGTTCCCAGCAGTACAGGGGGACTGGAAAGGGGTCACGTCTAGGGGCCTTGGAGGAAGGCAGTGGAGAAGGCTCCAGCCCATCTGGGCTACCCTGCCACTGCCTCTTAGCCTTGGAAAAAGGAGCCCCCACCAGAGGAATGAGGGAGAATGGCTCCCTGGGCTGGAGAATCTGTTGTGGCGAGAGGGGTGGATTTTTTTTTTTTTTCTGTCCCAGGGATTGAACTCGGGGCACTCAACCACTGAGCCACATCCCCAGCCCTTTTTTCCTTTTCTATTGAGACAGGGTCTGGCTAAGTTGCCACTGTGCCTGGTTGTTTGATCTTTTTATAGTACACTCCTTCGCACTGTGAGAGTGCTCTACAATGCACACGCCTCACCTAGGCAAATACAAGAATAAAAGCAATAAGCAATCTCTTCACAGATGCCAAAGGCACTGCATCCCACTGCATGGCCGTGCTCCCCTTGCAGCTGCAGTCCACGAGACCTGCAGGATGGCTGAGGCCTCAGCCACACACTGTGTGCCCCAGCTCTGCTCTGCTGCTGTGTCCCCACTCAGACCCCTCTACCTCTGAGGTCCCTGCTTCAGGGGTCTTGTGGTCACGCCTGTGCTTTCAGCCTGTGCTTGTGGCCTTTTCACCATTTTGTTTCCTTCCTGCCGCTCAGACCCTTCCTGCTCCTTTCATTTTATTTCATGGCCACTCTCTTGCCCACGTCTTAACTTCACTCCTTCCGTAGAACCATCTAAGTCAAACCTTGGCCTTGGATGACTGCAATACTCGGTTCTTTGACCTTGCATCTGACTTCTGGGTGGCCCTGGAAGAACATCACACTTAGACCGATGGCACTAAGAGCAGTCACCAGGCTCCCAAGGCCCTCATGCTGCCTGGCCACAGCTCCAGCTGGCTCTCTCCTATCACACTGCCTTTCCCAGTCTCTCAGACCCTGAGCTTCCTGCCTCCACGAACTCTGCTCCGTTCCCTCACTTTCTATTCTCACAGGAAAGAGGAGAGAGCTGAGGATGGTGCACTCCTGCCTCTGCACCCCTTACAACCCAGCCTCCACTGCCAGCATCCTCAACTCTGGCTTCCTTAATTGCTCCTCTGCTGGCTCTAGCATCGAGACACTCGGGTTTCTTCTGCCTTATAATAGCCCTCTTTTGCCTCTACTCCCTCCTCCAGTTGCTCTCCTATAGCCAAACTCCTCAGAGGCTCCACCCTGCTCACCACCCCTACTTTCTGGCCTCCAAATTCTCTATCAGACCTCCTCAGCCTGGCCTCTACCCTTTTCCCAATCACCATCCCAGGGGGCCATTGCTCCACAGTCCCATTTTCAGTTCTATTTTAGGCTTTTTCTGGTCACCTCTGCTTTTGTTGACCCCTCCCCGCTTATGGTGCTCCCCTTGTGATGTGAATCAGCAGGGCTGAAACCCTGGGCTCTAGGACAATGCTGGGACCCACGCCTGGTGCCCTGTAGCACCTAACCCATGCTCTCCTATCGTCAGTAATGCGGTTGGCAAGGTGAGGCGCTCTTACGGCTTATGCAGCTGCTTCTGGCACCTGCCTGGGTCTATTCCAGGCTCCCCTGGCTGGCGTGGGCCCTGGGGAGTCCAGGTTTGCCTCCTGGGCCAGTCTGTCCTCCTCTCTTCCAGCACTTTCTGCCAGTTCATAAGGGTTCCCTCTGGCCCATTCCTTCCCTGGTGCTGGAATGGTCTTCTCCATGTCCACAGCACCAAAGTCAGTAGCTCCACTGGGAATGTCCGTTCTACAGAGCTCTGTGGAGCAGCCATTCTGGGAAGCCACCATGGTCACTGAAAGGAGGTCCCTGCCCCACAAAACCTGGTGTTCAGGTGTGAGGGGGATATCTATGAACCTGTCATAGGAATGTCTGCCGGAGACCCCAGTCTGGAGGGGTATCAGGAAAGGCTTCCCTGAGGGAGAGACCTCTCAGATCCAGCCCAAAGGACCCTTTACTTATCAAAGACTTGTGAGGTAACTGCGGGTGATTATGCTATGAATCCAGAGGGCCACTAGTGACCATGTCAGGGAAAGCCTCTCTGGACAGGTGACATGAGTCAAGACCTGATCCAGTCTTCTTTCCCTTCCAGCCAGGGAAATGCTGGGTGGGGCACCGTGTTCCTGCCAGAGAGACGGCAGGTGAAAGGCCCACGGTAGGAATGAGTTTGGCTAGTGTACGTGGCAGCAGCTTCTGGAGCCAGAGGTAGCGGGAGGGGATGGGATGCGGTGGGCAGGAAGGCCAGCCAGAGTAGGGCGTGAGTGATGGTGACACATGGCTTTGGTTCTAAGTATATATTCTTCCCTCTGGAACCATCTCTCTTGTACGTGCTTGTTCTCGGTGAGTGGTACTACCTCCTCCCTAGAAGCCGTCCTTGATTCCCCTGTTGTCTTCCCCTCCACAGTCAGTCCATCATCAGATATGAACCATTCACTTCTTAGGAAGCTTTCTTCCATCCCCCAGCCACCAGACTCACTTTCCCTGAGGTCCACCCATCTTTTGGAGCTTCTGAGCATGTCCGTTCTGTACTGATATCATGGTGGTCTTGTCAAACCACATTCCTATTTAGCCCAGTTCCCTGA
Organism: Aplodontia rufa; assembly: GCA_004027875.1. Lineage (NCBI taxonomy): Eukaryota > Metazoa > Chordata > Mammalia > Rodentia > Aplodontiidae > Aplodontia > Aplodontia rufa. Next base: position 93,748 of record PVKS010003265.1, on the reverse strand, counting down.
CCCCAGTGCTACTTCCCATTGCTCAGAGGAGTCTTAAAAATCTTCCTGTGGTTCCTAAGCATGGCCCTTCTAGGTTCCTGCTCCTTCTCCTGTCTCTCTTCCCGTTCCCCCCATCCTCTACCATCTCTGGTCCTCTGGAACTTTGAAAATGCTGTTTCCTCCAGGCACGGTGGCACATACCTGCAATTCTAGCAACTCGGGAGGCTGAGGTAGGAGGATCACAAGTTCAAGACCAGCCTCCACAGCTTAGCAAGGCCCTAAGCAACTTAGTGAGAACTTGTCTCAAAATAAAAAAAAATAAAAAGAGCTGGGGATGTGGTTCAGTGGTTAAGTGCCCCTAGGTTCAATCTCCAGTATAAAAAGAAATGCTGTTCCTGCTCTTCCTGCTTACTGTTTAGATGACCCCTTGTCTGCCTTCAGATATGAGTGGTCCCTTCCTCAGGGAATCCTTTCCTGATACCCCTGCAGACAGGGGGGCCCTATCAGACATTCCCATGGCATCCAGCATTGCCGGGTCTCCCCTCACATATTTGGTTACGTGCTGAGTGTCCATTCTCTGAAGTTAGATAAGCCCTGCGAGATTGGGGCCTGTAACTGTTGGTTTACTGGCTCACTGGTGGTACCTGATGCAAGCTAGGTGCTCAATAAACATGCGTTGAACGGGTGCCCAGTTGAGCTCACAGAGAACAATGCACGGTGCAGGCAGGGCCAGGTGTCTCCCTGGCCTGCCTGTCCCTTGAAGCTGCTTGTCCACCCTTGATCATCAAACCTCGCCCTACAAGACGAGACCTAGGCTGCCTGATGTCTTCCCAGCTCCTGTCCTGAACCATTGATCCTTGACCTCACTTCAACTCTGTGTCTCTACTGGTTCCTCTTCTCTACCACCTGGTTCATCTTCTGTCCCCAGAGCTATGGGTGAATGATGTTGCTGCTGGGCACAGACCTTGAGTCCTTTCCTTGGCTACTGCTTGTTCTTACTTCTTAGATTATAGCTGCTTCCAGCTTCTCTGGGAGATGTCTGCACGCAAGATAGCTGGGTCCTGGGTCTGGCTCCAGAGCCGGCTCAGGTGGGTGAGTTCCAGGTAATGGCACATTCGAAGGAGTTAGGGCTAAGTGTGTTGAAGGGCAGTACTGTGGTTTGAACATTCCCACCAAAACTCATGTTGAAATTTAATCTCTATTATGAGGTATTAAGATGATGGAACCAACCCAACTGTGGTATTTGGAGGTGAGATCCTTTGGGAGGAAATTAAAGTTAAATGGGGCCACCGTGGTGGGGCCCTAACCCAATTGGACTGTGGCTTTGTAAGAGGAAGAGCGACAAGCTAGGATGTTCTGTCTCGTAATGCCCTGTGTAGAGTCCCCCTCAGCAAGAAGGACCTTACCAGATGTGGCTGCCTGGTCTTGAACTTCCCAGCCTTTGGCACAATAAGCCAAATAAAGCTTTATTCTTTATAAATTACTCATTTGTAGTAACAGACAATGGATTAAGACAGCCAATATGTTGTTGGAGGGGTCCCCATCCTCCATCAAAGGTACCTGGGAGTGGGGAGTAGGTGGGAGATTGGCAACCAGGTATGGACATGAAACCACATTGTTTGTCATTCATCCAGTCCGCCACAGTTTATAAAGCACCTAGCATGTGTCAGGCTCTGTTCTCGGTCTGTGGATGAAGCAGTGAGCAAAACGGACAGGTGTTCCTGCCTCCCTGTGAAATGGGGTAGGTGATCCACTATATAAACCATTTAAAATAGCGTAGAGCAGATGGTGCGTTAGTACCCTAGGGCTGCTGTAGCAAACAACAGAAATTTATTCTTTCACAGTTCTGGAGATTTGAAGTACAAAATTGAGGTTCAGCTGGGCCACCCTCCCTCTAAAACCTGGAGGGGAATCTTTCCTTCCTTCTTGCTAGCTTTGGGTGGCAGTGGCAATATTTGGCTTTCCTTGGCTTATGGCTGCATCCTTCAATCTCTGCCTCCTTGTCTCATATGTTCTCCCCATGTGTTTCTTTTATTTTATTTTTAAAGAGAGAGGGACAGTAAGAGAGAGAGAGAGAGAGAGAGAGAGAGAATCCATTTTACTTAGTTTTTCATGTGGCTTTCGTTGCTCTGACACTTCGTTGTGTATGTGGTGCTGGGGTTTGAATCTGTGAACTTGTGCATGCCAGGCAAGTGCCATAACTGCTGAGCCACTGCTCTAGTCCTCCTCATGTGTTTCTGTCTCCAAATTTCTTCCTTCTTAGGAAGACATTGATTATTTTGAACTCCATTCTTGTCAGGTATAAACTCATCTTGTTTATTAATTTAATTATTTATGTATTGTTATTTACGTTAATTAATTATTTATATATTTATTTTTTGGTACTGGAGATTTAACCTAGGGATGCTTTACCACTGAGCCACATTGCCAGCCCTTTTTAATTTTTATTTTGAGACAGGGTCTTGCTAAGTTGCTTAGGGCTTTGCTAAGTTGCTGAGGCTAGCCTTAAACTTCCAGTCGTCCTGTCTCAGCCTCCTGAGCTGCTGGGATTACAAGTGTGCACCACTGGGCCTGACTAAATAATTATATGTGCAATAACCCTATTTCCAAATCAGGTCGTATTCTGAAGTACTGGGGGTGGGAACTTCAGCATCCCTTTTTTGGAAGGAGGGGCTAGCAACCTGTGGCAGTTGGGAATATGTGCTATGGACGAGGCAAAACAGGGAAGCCCATGGACAGTGTAGGGAAAGGGCTGGACCTTTCAGCGGGGCCACCAGGGAAGGTGCCACTGAGAAGGTGACGTTTGAACAAAGATGGGAATGGAGGTGAGCAGTGGAGAGGAGGCAGCAGGGCAGGTGCTGAGACTGAGGTGGGAGGTGACCTAGGGGTGAAGAAGTAGTATGAGGGCCAGGGGGCTGGGTAGGCGCATGGGGGGCAATGGCAAGAACAGGTACCATGAGCACAGGACGCTCCAGGGATGTGGAGCCCCCCTGTGGCTTCAGTCCTGGGGAGGAAAGATCTATGAGAGGTTGCAGGCCAGCTGGGTCTTCATAGAGAGCCAGAAAATGGGCCTCTCCGGAACATTTTCTCAGGAAGTCCCTGAAGGTTGTTCTCTATGCAGACTGCAGAGTGATCCAGAAATGAGGACATCTTGGGGCTTCTCTTTGTGCTCGGGAGAGAGGTGGTGGGGCCACTGGCTCATGAGCATTCTGTGTGTAGGATGGGCATTCATCTGTAGGATGGGTCCTCTCGCCCATGGCCATCAAGTGGGCAGCTTCTTTCTGAACACTGTTTCCACCTTACTGCTGTCCTTCACTGGCCCAGTACCCTCTGAACTTTAAAGGACACCCAGGTTGTATATTAGGGACGAACCGAGGAGAGTTTCCAAAGTCACTAGTGGAGACTTGACTTTGCCAACTTGTTCCCTACTGCCACACTGGCTTCCCTAAGGCTTTTGCTTCGCTGTCCCTCTGCTTCCTTCCCTTCAGTCTCCGTGCCTCATGTCAATCTGCTACCCAGGCTCAGGTGGTCCTCAGCTTGGGCCTCTGGAGCTCCTGGGCTTCAGCTCTGGCTCTGGCGTTGTCTACCAGAGCCCCTGTCGTCTCCTCCTGAGCAGCTTAGACCCTGCACCCCTCTGAGAGCTGCTCTGCATTTGAAGTTTACCCTCCTGTTTTCATGATTTCAAACCCATCCTTGCAAAACAACTTGACTCAAGATGCATTTGCCTCCTTCTTGTACCGACTCTCCTGATAAGAGCCATCATATTAGCTGGAAACTTCTCTGTCTGAACCATCTGCTCAAATGCCAGCTCCATTAGGAGCGGGATTTTTTTCTGTTCTGTTCCCTGCGTGTAGAGGGCTATTAGGAAATATATTTTTGGATGATGACATTCCTCTTAAATTTCTTCATTGATCACAGGGGAGAGAGGAGCAGGAACTGTAAATGTACAGCCCCTTAGCTTTCTCCAGCAAAAAAAAAAAAAAAAAAAAAAAAAAAAGTGTCACCTCCCAGAATGTGCTAGAAGCTAACGGAGGCACATTGGAGTTGATCATCTGATATGCTGCTGGCATAACCAGCACTTAGAGATTTGTTACAGCAGAGTTGGAGGAGGACAGCTGGTAGACTCGCAGATACTGTCATGCTCGTCTTTTGGATTTAGCAATAATGAAGTTTTGTGAGGAAATCAAATAACTCCAGAATGTTTCCAATACTGTTAATTCTTTAGACGCCACTCTTCAACGACTGGCAAAAACAGTTCAGCACATATTCCCCCTGGTGCACGCTGGGTGAAAAGTGACGCTGCTGTGTAATTGGCTGAAACGGTGAACAGCATGCTCTTGTACCTGGGAGGGTGTCCCAGAGGTTAGGGAAACATCCGGAGTACGATCGACCACTTCAAAAGCACAGGTGGCTGGTAGATGGAACAGTTTGCTGCCTGTCGGTTCACAATTTTGAGTGTATCTTTTTGTTTAAAATGTCATTATCACATACCAAATGTTACAAGAATTGTAGGGGAAATGAACTAAAAGTAGAAACAATATTTCATCATTTGTCATTTGAGAGAAATGATGAATATTTCAAAACCATTTGGCAGGAAGTGAGAGATTATGTCCCACCTTCCCTCCCCCAGGAGCTAAGGCAGAGTTCCTTCAAGTGAGTTCAGGCTACTGTAGCCCCAAGGGACTCTAATGGGTGGTATCGCAAAGAGGGTTCCATGGTCTGATTTGGGGACTACTGTGTTAAGCAAAGTCAAACAGGTTTTTTTATTGTAACTTTTTTTTTGTATCTGCTATTGAACCCAGAAACACTTAACCACTGAGTCACTACCATCCTTTTTTATTTTTTATTTTTGAGACAGTTACTCAAGACCTTGGTGAGTTACTGAGGCTGGCTTTGAACTTGAGATCCTCTGGCCTCAGTCACCTTCTGAGCCCGGGATTATAGGCATGTACCACCACACCAGGTCTCTTAATTATTTTTTATTTATTTTTATGGTACTAGGGATTGAACCCAGAGGTGCTCTACCTCTGAGCTACATTCTCAGGCCTTTTTTAGTTTTTATTTTGAGAAAAGTTCTCTCTAGCTTAGTCAAATTTGTGATCCTCTTGCCTCAGCCTCCCAAATTGCTGGGATTAAAAGTGTGTAGCCCTTCTTAGTTTTTATTTTAAATTTTTTTTAAAAAGAAAGAGGTGAGGAGAGGGAGGGAGGGAGAACAGAGAGAGAATCAGTTTTACTTTTTTTTCATATGGTTATTGTTTTTCCAACACTTAGTTGTGTATGTGGTGCTGAGGTTTGAAGCCCGGTCCTCACACATGCCAGGCAAGCGCTCTACTGCTGAGCGCCGTTCCAGTCCCACTTCTTAGCTTTCTAAAAGAGCAGCTAAAATCTTCCCTTAGGAGAGAAGAAAAATTTGGAAAAAAATTAGACTAAGCCACCATCAGATAGCGCATTTCCCTTACTTTGTCAGAACAACAGCATAAAACTGATTTTATTTCCCAGGATTGTAATGTCACATTTCTAAATTTAAAATCATTTTTCCCCTAAGAGAGATTTAAGAACATTTCATAACTACAACTTGTGTGAAACAAACTTCTACATGGAGCAATGGCCAAATAGGTTCAAGAATTTTATGCTGGATACAAATGTGGTCCCCGAATTTTGTTTTTGCCACAGCTATTTTACCCCACGTTCATAGTACTCTGTGCGACCCTAGCAGCGCGGTAGATCTGGGAGGGTTTTCGGGCAGCACAGCCGACACAGAGGGAGCTGTTTTGGTCATCCAGCAACCTTGTTGCCTAAAATGAACTGACCCAAAGAGGAGGGTCAGTGACCTAGGCTGTTGGCTGAGGTGTGGGGACTAGGGCCAAGCTCAGGGAGTTCATAGTCCTGCCTTGCTGCCTCTGTGGGGAAGCTGGCGGCAGTGGCTGGTAATGTTTTCCTAAGTCAATCTGAGCTTTCCTTGCTCACTCTAGTCACATTAGACTTTCTAAACTTCAGTTTCTGAGTTGGAACACTGCCTCTGTAGTTATGGCTGGGGGCATCAACGTTGGCTCTGTAACTGGAGGAACACGATAGAAATGAACAGATTTTTTTTTTTTTTTTGTATTGGGTATTGAACTCAGTGCTGGGATAGCACTGAGCTACATCCCCAGTCCTTTTTTACTTTTATTTTATTTTTTAAAAATTTGAGACTGGGTCTTGCTCAATTGTCGAGGCTGGCCTTGAACTTGCTGTTCTCTTGCCTCAGCCTCCCAAAGTCGCTAGGATTGCAGGCGTGTGCCTCTGCACTCAGCCACGTGTTCAGCGAGTGATTCAGTTTTCTCTGACTGAGTGACACATCAACCCCGAACATGGTGGTTTGCATGACCTCCACCTTTGATTCGTTTATGGTTCTGCAGTCAGGATTCTGGGCCAGCCTTGGAGGGGGGCACTGGGCAGGCACAGTGGGGCTGGTGGAGCCGGGGCGACTGCACGTCCACATTTTGCACCTCAGCTGAGAGGGCTGGAGCGGTTGGGGCATCTTTCTGTCCTCTTGGTCTCTCGTTCCATAGTCTGTCCTGTGCTGGCTCCTATGACACTACTCAGTGTCACTTCTGCTATAATATATCGGTTAAAGCAAGACACAAAGCCAACCTAGATTCAAGAGGGGGAGGAACAGAGACTGCACCTTTAAATGAGAGGGGTGCAAAGTCAGCTGGTAAAGGAGCCTAGGAGTGTGCTCGTGGGGGCTAGGTGTTGTGAGTCTCTTGAAACAGCCTACCACAACTCCCAAATATACCATGGGGGTGGTCCAATACAGGGCCCACAGAGAGCTCTGCTGGCTGAGTGTTTGCTATAATTTAAATGTCCCTTCCTAAATGCATGCTGAAATTTAATTGCCATGGTGATGGTGATGGGCATGGGATTAAGTCCTGGGGCTCCACCCTGGCGAATGGATTAATGCCCGGATGGAGGGCATGGGTGAGTTACAGGCATGTGGCCTTGTTACAGAAGTGAGTTCTGCCCTGTGTGGTTGCTTACCCTCCTGCTGTGCGATAAGAGAGCACAAGGCCCTCACCAGGTGCTCATGCCAGCTCTTCAACTTCCTAGCTTCCAGAACTGTGAAAAACACATTTATTTTCTTTTATTTTTAAAGAGAGAGAGGGACAGTGGGAGGGACAGAAAAAGAGAATCACTTTCATTTAGTTTTTCCTGTGGTTTTTGTTGCTCTGATACTTAATTGCGTATGTGGTGCTGGGATTCAAACCTGTGTCCTTGTGTGTCCCAGGCAAGTGCCGTAATTGCCAAACCACCACTCCAGCCCCCATTTCTTTTCTTTATAAATTACCCAGTCTGGCAGGGTAGGGTGGCACATGCCTGTAATCCCAGTGACAAGGGAGGCTGAGGCAGGAGGATCACAAGTTCAAGGTCAGCCAGGGCAGCTTAGCCTGAATCTGTCTCAAAATAAAACATTAAAATGACTGGGGATGTAGCTCAGTGGAAGAGTGCCCCTGGGCTCAATCCCAGTACCAAACTAAACCAAACCAAACGAAGAAACCCAGTGTGGGATACTCTGTGATAGCAGCAGAAAATGTCCATCTAAGGAGGGTTGGCTAAGCAAATCCAGATGACGGCCTCAAGAGGAAATTCAGGCCCAATGTTGTCGAATCTTCTGATTTTTCAAGAGGAGATGGAAATCCAAATTTTACATAAATTCTACTAATTTTAAAATAGAGGCTCTAATAGAAAAAAATGGTGAGAACCAATCCAGACTTCCATCTGTGAACTGAAGCTGGTCCATGGGCTACCAGCTTGTGACTTCTGATGACTGGCATGTCTGTTTCCAGGTTTAATTCCCTCCTGAGCATCAGTGCCACATACAGAATGGCCCTCCAGAGGCATTTCAGTTCCCACATGTCGAAAATTGACTTGTCATCTCCTTGGAGCTGTTTGGTCCTCATTCCTATTCTTAAACATCCCATCACTCAGACACTTGGGTTCCCCTTGGACCCCTCACCTTCCCTCTCCACTTTTTTTTTTTTTGGTACTATGGATTGAACCTAGGCACACTTTACCACTTGGCCACATCCCCAGCTCTTTTTATCTTTTATTTTGAGATAAGTTATTTAGGACCTTGCTAAATTGCTGAGGTTGGCCTTGAACTGGTGATCTTCCTGCTTCAGCCTCCTGAGTTGCTGGGATTACAGGCTTGGGCCACTGCACCTGGCCCCACTGCTCTTTTAGTTGGTCTCTGTGACTTCCCAGCTCTGGTCATTGATGGTCCCCAGCATCCATGCCTCCTCTCCAGCTCCTTGCCTCCCTTGTCCTTCCTGACCTGGACTGCCTCCACAGCCTCCTAACTGCCTGTCCCCAGTCTTCTCCCTTCTCATCTTTCCTCCACAGCTGCGCTGCCCACTGTAGCTATATGTGGCTATTTGAATTTGAATTAATTAACATTAAATAAAATCAGTTCCTCAGTCTCATCAGCCACATTTTGAGTGCTCAAGAGTCACATGTGGCTAGTGGCTTCTATGTTGGATGTGGCAAATGCAGAACACTTGCCTTGCTGCAGAAATTTCTGGTGGACCGTTGCTCTGTGATCGGGGTTACTTCCCAATTCCTCTGTGGTTGTCGCTTCCCTCTGGATAACGTCATCTCCTTAGTCTTGCTTGCCCCCGCCCATCTCACCTCTGCAGCCGCACCTCCCGTCTTGCCCTCACCCCTCTTTCTAGCTTTCTGGCCACACCGTTCTGGAGGCTTCCTGACAGTGCTTGCCCTACCTGCATGCTGGGCACCCTCAGGTCTGCAGCCTAGAAGCCCCTGTAATACCAGGGGCTTCTTGGAACAGTGCTCTTGCCCAGGGTTTTTCTGGCTCACCCACACCTCTACATGCAGTTCCTAGGCAGAGCTTCAGGACAGCAAGCACTGTGCACTGTGGATTACATGTCCGCCAAGGTCCAGCTGGGGTTCCTCCCATCTGCATTCCCTAGACTTAGCCCTGTAAGTTCCCCTGAGGTGGCAGGTGGGAGTAGGGACTGGTTGGGGACCACCCAACTGTCTCAGGGTTGGTAGTAGGCTTTTTTCTTTTTTTAAGATAGAGGGACAGTGAGAGATAGAGAGAGAAAGACAGCAGCAATTTTTATTTAGTTTTTCATGTGGCTTTCGTTGCTCTGAGACTTCGTTGTGTACGTGGTGCTGGCGTTTGAACCCGAGTACTGGCCCATGCCAGGCAAGCACCATAACCACCCCTGAAGTAGGCTTTTATTTGCAAGAAAATGCCTCGCTCACCCTGACTTAAGGCAGGAAAGGGGTTACATCACCTCAGCTGACTGGCTCATTCTGGGGAGGGGCCTTTGGGTGATTTGACCCTGCTGGTGGGGGTGGGGAGTGGGGAGGATTTTTCTGTGGGTTCCCCTCCCAGGCAGGTGTGGTGCAGCCTCCACCTGAGACTGGAGCCCACTTGGGGCCTAAGGAGCACAGCTGCTGTCAGGGTTATGGCTTCCTGGTTCAGGTCCCTGGAGGAAGGGGCAAGCACCTTTGGGAGGCTCTCCTAGGAGGCTGAGGAAGTGACTTTCTAAGAAGCCACAGCAGCACTCTTCTGGGTCCTGATGGGGTCACAGCTCACCTTGACTGCGTAGTTGGAGGGGATGGACAGGTATGGTACTGAATATCCAGCTTAGTACCATGGAGGGGTCTCTTCCCACCCAATTACTAGGGCTATTTGGGTGGATATTGGTGCAAGGGAAATAAAACTAGGGGTGTGACCCCCTCCAAAAAAAAAAAGAAAAAGAAGAAGAAGGAATTGTTGGTGGGGAGGTGTCTGAGGACTGTCACAGTATTCTAGGCATTCACCTATTATTATTTGGATCTGGAATGTCCCCAAAAGCTCATGTGTTGAAGGCTGGGTCCCCAGGGCAGTAATGTTTTTTGGGGGGGGCTCTTGGGAAGTGATTGGACCCAGTGGATTAGGGATTCGCAGCCGATGGTGTCACTGGGAGGTGGAGGAAACTTTAGGAGGTGGGTTCCAGTTGGAGGAAGTAGGTCTCTGGGAGAATGTGCTGCAGGGTACATCTTGTCCCTGGCCTCTCTCTCTCCTGGCCACCACAAGGTAAGCAGCTTCGCTTCGCCATGTACTTCTGCCATGATGTTCTGCCTTATCAGGCCCAGAATCAATGAGGCCAGCCAACTGTGGACTGAAACCATGAACCAAAATAAACCTTTCCTTTTTTTTTTTTTAAAGAGAGAGGAACAGAGAGAGAGAGAGAGGAGAGAGGGAAAGAGAGAAACAATTTTTAGTTAGTTTTGCATTTTGCATGTGCCCTTCGTTGCTCCGAGACTTCATTGAGTATGTGGTGCTGGGGTTTGAATTCGTGTACTTGTGCATGCTGGGCAAGCGCCATAACTGCCGAGCCGCAGCTCCAGCCCCATACCTTTCCTCTTTTAAGTTGATTTTATCAGGTATTTTGTCACAGAGATGAAGAGTTGATTAACATCCTTCCAGTGGCTAGCCAGAGGGTAACACTGCTCATCCCCGCCGAGGAGTGGCTGAAGATTGGAGAGGCACTCACGTTCTTCCCTCCTCTAGCCTCAGGGAGGGACGATCGGTGTCCACTGCTACTTAACGGAGAAGTCTGGGAATGTTGTGCTTGGAGAGCAGATCAAAGAGCCCCCCACTACAGCTCCAGACTCCCCGGCTCCCCCAAGTCCTGGTCCTTGCCAGCTGTGGGGCCTTGTCTGAGGCTGCACTGAGGGCCTGGAATATTTCCCTCATAATCCCCCATCCCCTTGCCTATGCAATGGTGTGTGAGGGGGAGGGATCTGTCTCAGCTTAAACGCCCCCCATATGCTCTCCCAAGGCACTCTGAAAATGTGTGGAAGGAATTGGAGGGTTGCTCAATTTTTCATAAGGGAGCTCTAAAGGTAGCCAGGTCTGATTCTAGCAGACCCTGGGCACCAGGCAGAAATAAAGGACTCTGGATAGAATAATGGGACCTCTTGAGTAGGACAGGTGCCTTGCAAATGTGGAAATATGCTTTCCTTCATCTCATTAGTTGGTCTGAACCTATCCTGGGAGTTGCTCTCTCGTCATCTAGACCAGAGCCCTCTGAAAAGGAACTGGTGAGTCCAGAGCGCCCTCTAGTGGAATTCTGAAAAGGAACCAAATTGGAGAATTCTCTTTATTTTAACCTGTGTCTGACAGCCACCTCCAAACCCCCTGCCTCAGTGCGCAGGAGGTAGGCAGAGAGGCATGGTGCCTTCTCCATCTCCCCTTCTGGAGTCTAAGATGCTATTTAGGGCTGCAGGACTCTAACCTGAGGCCTGTTATGAAGGAAGATGAAGGGAAAGGATGCGGGAGAGATAATTTTCTGAAGGAAGGCATTGTTGGGGATTTGGCAGGACCCCAATGGCAAGAAAGCATAGGGGAGTCAGAGACTGTGTGTGGAAAGTCCTTTCCTTGGAAAGGCCCCATCTTTAGGTACATTCTTGGTGAAACTCAAGGGAAAGTCTAAGTCGTTGGGCCTTTGTTTCCTCTCAGAAGTGGTACTTGTTTTTTGAAATTGCTCAAACACTTCAGTGATGAAATCTGCATACGTGGTAAAAGGTGCTCTTGGAGAGATTTATGTTAAAGGATGTGATGGCCAAGGGAATGCTTGTTATTCCATCTGCATTTTCGAGTAAAGAGGATGTCAGCTTACTGAGAAGCCAGAGTCCACTCTCGCCTCCTGCGTGTCTCTCTGGACTGCAGAGACCTGAAAGCCAGCTCCCCACTCCCCCACCCCCGGCAGCCAGGGAACATCAGGTCCCACAAAACAGATGCTTTTGTGCAGGGTTTGGATGGTGGGGATGTGGTGGATGCATCTTCCTGCTTTTTCTGCCATCAGCAAGGTGGTTGTGGCCTGTGTGCTGTGTTCCAGCTTCTGGTCGCCTGTGTCCTGGTGTTGGTAGTAGCTGTGGCAGTAGCTGTTTCTGATCCACAGAAGGCAGCCTAGTGGAATGCTGCTCTGTCCTCAACAGGCCTGGGGAGGGAGCCTCCTGCTGGCCCAGCTGCCTCTCGCCTCCTCCTGTGACTTCATGAGTGCCTGATTCCATGTTGAATCTCTGTGTTACCCAGAATGGTTTTCCTGGCACTGCTGGTGAGGGGGCATGCAGGAAGAGCTGCCTCGAATGGAGGAAACAATGGAAGCTGCTTCTCTGACAGGTCTTTGGTCCCTGGTTCTAGAAGAAAGGGCCGTACTAGATAGATGGGTAGGTGGTGGGAAGAATCCTCAGAGGTTCAGGGCTGGATAGAGCCTGTCTTCCAGAAGCCAGAGCAACAGGGGCAGGAAGAGGGCAGATGCTCCTGAAAGAACCAGACTCTGGATAAATGGCGACAGTGACCAAAGAGACCTTGAGGACCTTAAACTGCCCTTCCCAGGCATCTCTCCCCTTCCCAGGCATCCAGTCATGAAGGACTTTTGGTAACATACAATGGCCAGTTCTCCTCTATTAGCCACAGCTACTCTCTGGAAAGACCGGACCTCTAATGCTGGTCCAGCAGGATTAGAGGGCCCAGGACTGTTGTGTGCCAGCTCCAGAGGTGTTTGTGGAGGGGCTGGAGGAATGGCTCAGCGGTTATGGTGCTTTCCTGGCAAGCACGAGGACCCGGGTATGAACCCCAGCACCATGTACACAACAAAGTGTTGGAGCAACGAAGGCCACATAAAAAACTAAATAAAATGGATTCTCTTTCTCTTTCTCTCCCTGTCCCTCTCTCTTAAAAAACAAAACAAAACAAAAAACAAACAAACAAAAAACGATGGTGGTAGAAAGAAAAGGAGGCCGAGAGGAGTTGTGTTAGAATAAAAGTCCCCCCAAAAGCAGGACGAAGGCTCTCCTTAGCTGGCAGGCCTCAGCTCCGGCAGGGGTTATTTTTGATGCTGGACCATCCCAAAATCATATACATGAGGAGACACCTCGATGGGGCCTCGTGTATGGTGTTATGAGGTGTGGCAGTTTAAGACACATTCTTTGACACTCCTCCCATGGAACTGGGAGTCGATCTCCTCTCTCCTTGAAATGGGGCAGGTTTGTGACTGTTGCCACTAGTGGGCTACAGAGCAAGCAGGGCCACGTGCCTTCTAAGGCTACCTCAGAAAAGGCCAGGCAGCTTGGCCAGGGTGTCCGGGAATGATGTTCTCTGGTTGTCCCTCTCTGGACACTTGGTCTTAGAACCTAGCAGTGCAGCTGAGAGAAGCCTAAGCCACATGAGAGGTGCCCCATGGCTGCTCCAGGTGACAGGGCCAGCCAGCCTTCATGGCACTTAGCATGTGAGTGAGGCTGGAGATGTGTGCTGATCCCAGCCCCCAGGCCTGCGTCATCCCAGGCGCGAGTCCTCCCAGCTGAGACTCCAGGTACCATCGCCATTACACCCTGTCACTAGCCCCTGCTCCCCACAGACCGGAACAACACAGAGGGCCACAGAGGGTCACTGTCTACCCTCCATTAGAGTCATGAAGCCCAGCGTGCACTGTGTGAGACCGGAAGACTGATGCCGGAAAGTCACAGCAGGTGCAGAGCACACTCCTCCGTGGAGTGTGCTATCCCCATGTGGGAGCTGGGGCCATGTCACAGGGCTGAGAGTCTTCACCCATGCCCACAAGTAATCCAAGAGCTCCCAGTGTGCAGCGATTTGGGGAAGACCTTACTGTAAAGTTAGCACCTGGCCTCTGTTCTTCCTTCCCAACCTCCCTTCCCACTCCCTCTTGCCCTTCCAGCCTCTTTCCCTCTGCATCCTGGTGTTTCTCCCCTGTAATGCAAAGGAGCTTCCCGCTGAAACCGAGTCACAGCTTGTCACGCGGACTTTGCAGGTGGAATAGCCTGTCTGGCACACTACCTCTAATTCTGGTGGCAGGGCGCAAGGCTAGACTGTGGACAGGCAGAACTGGATGTGACACTGGCTCCAGGGTTCACTGCCTCTGAGCTCCTAGACAGCACTGGTCTCCTCTCCAAGCCTCAGTTTCCTCATCTGTAAGACAGGACAACATTACGTCTCTTGCAGGGGTGCTGCCCTCCTTATAGACTGAGCTAGCCTCAGGGGAGGTCCACACAGTTTCACACAATGCCCAGTGCCAGTCTGGTGGCTCCTGGGAGCACAGGAGCCATAGGTAGTTCCTGGAAGTCACAGGAATGTAAGTTACTCTACAGATTTACCTGTTGCATTAGACTCAAAACAACAGAGGCTTCAACACGGCGGAAGTGTTGTTTTCTCTTAGTTTTCCTTCTGGGGGTGGAACGCAGCTCCAGATTCTGGTCAGAGTCTCAGGCTATTTCTTTCTTGTTGCCCCACAGGCTGATGGGAGAGTTTGAGCGCAACTGGACCTCTGCCATCACCTCTGTGTTCCAGCCGGGGGACAAATCAGGAGAGGTATGTTCCCAACCTTGTCACTTCCACTGGCATCTTGTTGTCCTCAGTCATAGGACACCCCCACCCCAATCTACAAAGGATCCTGGGAAACAGCCTGGGTGGCCCTGTGCCTTGCTACACGTTAGGGCTCATTATGTCCACAGAAGGGTAAAGCAGACACTAGGGGCAAAAGAAGAGTGCACAGGCCAGGCAGAGAGGTGTGGGGCCGGCCTTAACCACCCATCCACCTACTCCTCCAGTCCCTCCCAGCTGTCGAGGGTGCAAACCCAGGGCTGGCGGTACAGGAATGGAGGGGCCCGGCCCTGCCCTTAAGTGACCATCCATTTCTCAGCAAACCCAAGCAGGTGGAGGGTGTTTAGGGCTCGCTTTGACGGATGCAGCTGCCCAGTCAGCCTCTGCGTACTTGGAGTTCTGGCCCTGACCCACACCGTACTGCCTTGGGAGAGTCTGTCCCTGGACCTGGCTGGCGCTGCTTCGGAGGACTCTGCGTTCCTGGTGCAGCGTCCTCTGCGCAGTCGTGTGAAATATGCTTTCCTTTAGCTGTCAAAATGTTTTTGTAGGACATAGCCAATTGATTGCGTCACCCAGTGTTCCTCATATCAAGGTCCATGCTAGAAATTCTTATTAGAATGTACTGTAAGGGAAAAGCTTTGTTCCCATAGAACAAACCGCCTGCTTCCTGCAGATAGTAGGGATCAGATTTCTTCTTCCGCCCAGGCTCCCTTCAAATTCCGTTTTTAGGGCCTAGCATTTTAGTTCTTTGTGTTGAAGTGTGTTGCCTCCCACGTTCTCTCTGGAAAGAAGCAGGCTATCATTAACGACAAAACAGAAAACGAGAACCCACTAATTGGGGGAAAAACAAAACCAGAGGCCACAAGGAGGTTGCTGAGTTGTTTTCCAGCAGCTGGGCAGAAGGGGAGGGGTTACCAGACTGTCTCAGAAAGGAGGAGTTGGAGTGATGTTAGAGAGGGAAAGCAGCAAGCCCTGAGCTGGTGGGAGGGGCTCTCACAGCAGTTCAGAGTGCAGGCATGGAGGATCTTGGGCACTGATCCCAGTTCTACCAACAGACTGCAGTGTGCCTCTGGGTGGGTCACTTAGCCTCTCTGTGCACCAGTATAGTACTAGTAACTGGCACACAGGCTGTTGGGAGGGTTAGATGTTTGAATTAATGCATGCAAAGGGTGAGGATGGAGTGAATCTGGACTGTGCTCATTATGGGTGGAGGAAGGATGGGGAGAGGGAGGTGCACAAGTATTCTGGAGTCTGTTAGCTTGAGTGGAGTTGAGGGAAAGTTGTTCAGCTTCATAAGCTATTGAGGAAATGCGAAGTAAAAAACAGAATGAGATAGCTAGCACTACATTTCCACCAGCCTAACTAACACTGGAAAGGCGAGCAATAATTAGTGTTGGCAGGGATCTGGAGCAGCAGGATTTCTCATAGGCTGCTGTTGTCCCAACAGTCACTCCGGGAAGTAGTTGGATGATAACTTCTAAAGACGAAGCCAGGCTGCTTGGAGGGCTGAGGCAGGAGGATTGCAAGTTTAAGGCCAGCCTCAGTGACTTATCAAGGCCCTAAGCAACTTAGTGAGACCCTGTCTCAAAATAAAAAATAAAATGGGCTGGGGATGTGGCTCAGTGATTAAGCGCCCCTGGGTTCAATCACTAGTGAAAAAGAAAGTTCAAGGCCAGCCTCTGTGATTTAGCAAGACTACATTTCAAAGTAAAAAGAACTGGGGATGTAGGTCAGTGGTAGAGTGTCCCTGGGTTCAATTCCCAGTACTGAAACGATTTTATAAAATCACACAGGCTGTGTCATGTGGAGAGGGAGGGGTGGGCATCAGAGAGCTCTCTAGAGGGTGACCTGCGTGGGGCTTACACTGCTGTTTTGTTGTAGTTTAGTGAGCACATTTACTTTTTTGTGTATGTATGTGTGAATATTTGTGTATATTATACTTCTTAATAAAAAATTAAAAATAAGATATCTACATCTATCTACGAGCCTGCGAGGCCTTGCCCTCTTCTCCTGGGGAAGGGTTCTCAGCAGCTGGGCATCTCCCTGGGGGCCATGGGAAGGGGGTGTTCATCCGGTGCTGGGCTCAGCCGCAGCCCTCAGTGGGTGCCATGCAGTTCTGACTCACCAAGTGGCCTGCATGAGCCTCCTGCTTCCATCTGAGGTGGCCCTGCTCCAGGGCCTCTGCCTCTGGCCTCTCCATGACCAACCCCGGAAGCCCACTTCCCTGACAGCCCAGGCCCACGTGTTCTGCCGGCTGCGCCGCTGCCTGCCTCCAGTGCTGGCCTCTGTGCTGTGTGGCCAGAGTGGCCAGAATGTCAGTTCAGTTCTTGGTCATTTGATTCCATCCTTCCTTTAACAAAGCCATTTTTTTCAGAGAGAGAGAAAGAGAGAGAGAGAGAAGGGATCAATTTTATTTAGTTTTTCCCCTCTGGCCTTAGTTGTGTGTGTGGTGTTGGGGTTTGAACCTGGGTCTTCGCGCATACCAGGTAAGTGCTCCAACCACTGAGCTGCTGCTCCAGCCCCTAACACAGCTATTTTGAGCACATGTTATGTAGCAGACACCGCTAGGTACTGAGGACATGGTGAACAGTTCCCACCCTCTGGAGCTTACAGTCTGGTGGGGGAGGCAGATGTGGATCAGCTAGTCCCTCAAATGATAAAAAATCACAAGTGCTGTAAAGGAGAGGTAGGGACTAAGGGAGGGACTGGAAGTGTGTCTGGAAGTGACAAGTGGCCTTGGATCTGAGGTGTTTTTTTTGTTTGTTTTTTTTTGTTTGTTTGTTTTTGTTTTTAGAGAGAGATAGGGAAAGTGAGAGAGGAAGACAAATGAACTTTAGTTTTTCATCTGGTTTTTGTTGCTCTGATGCTTAGTTGTGTATGTGGTGCTGGGGTTTGAACACCGCTGAGCCATGGTTCTAGCCCCTGGATCTGAGGTTTGAGAAGGAATTCGTTGAACAGTTAACTGGAGATGGAAGAGTTTTCTAGGCAGAGGGAACGGCATGTGCAGACTGCTCACAGGGGCGCTGCACGCATGCTGAGCACCAGTGCAGGGTTTAACCCCAGCAAGGACTCTGGCAATGGTGCCAACCCATTTCTAGCACCTCCAGACCTGGTGCAGAGCCTAACCTGCTTCCCAACTTGCTGCTAGGAGGGCTCATGCTAACTCGAAATGCTACAGCTTCCCTGGCAGAGAGTGGAGGAAGGGAACGGAAGGCTCTGGGGAGGGCCATGCTGGGATGTTCTGTGCATGGATGATCATCCAGACAAGGATTTCTGTTCTTGAGGAGAACCAGAGGATGCACCGTTTATACACCAGAGCAAAAAGAATGGGCTGATGGGAGGGAATGACCCCTCCACATTCAGGATAACATATGGGAGGATGTGTGGGTGCCAGGCAATCAGGTGTCCTTGCCAAGCTCAGGCTTCACTTGGCTTATAATGCAATGTGGCACCTAGCTGTTGTTTCCTTGATCTCCAAATGTACAATGGGGGTTGACACAGGGCAAGTGCTGCCTCCGCATTGAGTCCTTGGTGTGGCAAGGACTATCACTGGGAAAGGCCAAGCGAAATGCCCCTCCTCACCTCCCCCAAGTCAGCATAAATCAAAGCCAACACGTCACCCTGAAGGGTGGCCATGAATGCTACCCTGAAGCATGTGAAGGACTCAGGAGTAGTGATCCCCATTACATCTCCATTTATTTTAATTAATTAATTAATTGAGAGAGAATCAACTTTATTTAGTTTTTTCATCTGGTTTTCGTTGCTCTGACACTTAGTTGTATGTGTGGTGCTGGGGTTTGAACTCCGGTCCTTGTGCACACCAGGCAAGCGTGATACCGCTGAGCCACTGCTCCAGCCCCTCCATTTTCAAAAAAATTTTATTTTAAATTTTATTTTTTGGGGGGAATCAGGGATTGAACCCAGGGGTGCTTAACTACTGTGCCCTATCCCCAGCCCTTTTTGTTTTTTACTTTTGAGACAGGGTTTTACTAAGTTGCTTAGGGCCTCACTAAGTTGCGGAGGCTAGGTTGGAACTTGTGATCCTTATGCCTCAGCCTCCTGAGTGGCTGGGATTACACGTGTGTGCCACCATGCCCGACCTCACATTTCCATTTAAAGCAACAGCCTGGCCTTAGCAGACAGTGCATAGAACCGTGGATGGACATAGAAGATCACATATGCGACCAAATAGGAGCCCTGGTTGCAACTTCTGCAGCAGATGTGGTGTCTGGTGAAGATGAAACCAGCGTCCCGCACTGCCCATGTAATCTCACCGTCTTATAATCCACTCTGAGACGGTTCACATCAGACAAACGGCAGGTATGTTAAATATCTTGCTCTCTGTCATATCATAGTTTGAAGAGATCTGGACTCTCAGGAAATCTGTCACATGATGATATTGTGTTGATAGACGAGCAATGACGTGACTGTTCCCAGGAGGTCCCCAGCCATGGCTCCTGCTCACAGAGACACTTTCATTTTAACGACTCTACTCATTCCCCATGGCTGTCCTTTCAGCTACATCATCAATCTTTTTTTTTTAAGAGAAAATCAATCAATTTTTATTTAATTTTTCATAAGGCAGTTGTTGCTCCAGCACTTCGTTGCGTACGTGGTGCTGGGGTTTGAACCCGTGTCCTTGTGCATGCCAGGCAATTGCTGTAACCGCTGAGCCACTGCTCCAGCCCCCCTCTGCCCCGCTTTTTTTATTTTGAGACAGGGTCTCACTAGGTTGCTGAGGCTGGTTTCAAATTCAATCCTCTTGTCTCAGCTTTGTAGATTGTTGGGAATACAGGTGTATGCTACTATATTTGGCTTCCTGTGGCTGTCCTAACAAATCACCAATTTGTTGACTTAAAACAACAGAAATTGGGGCTGGAGCAGTGGCTCAGTCATTAAGGCTCTTGCCTGTCATGTGAGAGGATGTGGGTTTGAACCCCAGCATCACGTACACAACAAAGTGTCAGAGTAACAAATGCCACATGAAAAACTAAATAAAAATCGATTCTCTCTCTCATCCTCTCACTGTCCCCCTCTCTTTAAAACAACAAATAAACAAACAAATAAACAACCCACTCCCAGAAATTGATTCTCTCACCGTTCTGAATTCTGCTTTGGTCAGATGTCCCTAATCAAGGTGGCTGTAGGACTGTGCTCCCTCCGAAGGCTCTAAGGCTTTTTCCAGCCTCCAGTAGCTGAGGTGCTCCGTGGCATGTGGCCACATTGCTCTAGACTCTGAGTCTGTCTTCATCTCATTCGCCTTCTTCATATGACTTCTCTCCCCAACCCCCACTCTCAGACAAAATCTGCAAAGACAATTTTGCCAAATAAGGCCACATTCACAGGTTCTGGGATATGGACATATCTTTCAGGGGCCATCAATCAAACCACTACAAGGACTGAAGTTTTGAATCTAAACAATGCATCTCCTGTATGTGGGAGGAGAGGGCACCGTGGGCTTCTAAAGACTCCTCCTTGAAATCCGCAGCCTCTGCCCATTCAGATGTAAGTTACTCAGGGTGCTTCTCTGGCTTCTTTCTCGCTGTGCACACAGTATGTGCTCAGTGCATGCAGAAAGGTCTGCCTCTCTCTGAGGGCTGAAGATGGAATGAGGCTAAGGGGTCCAGAAAGATGTCCAGAGAGGAGGACTGAGCAACAGGACCACATGGAGCCAAGCAGGAAAGGAATGGGCATCCTTAGTACTGGTCTGGTTAATTCCCACTTCTGCTGGCTGGAGGAGGCTCTGCCAAATAAGAGCCTCACCTTGGACATGTTCACTGACAGACAGACTCATGCTTCTCCCAGCCCAAGCCCATACTGCCAGCTCAACGGCCAGCTTTGGGGTCCCCCTGAGCACAAGTGCCACTCTGGGGCACTCTCCCATTCAAACACCTCCCATGATTCCTCACTTCTTTTGAGTCCAAACTCTTTCAAGGTCAGCCATCAATGAGGAACTTGGCTACCTTGTCAGCCTGAGAATCTTGGATTCCTTTCCTAAAGTCCTTCCCACACCTAGTCCTTTTCTTGACATTGTCCCCTTCTGATAAGTCTCTTCCCTTCAGCAAACCCAGCCCCTGCTCATCTTTAAAGGCCCATCTCTGTCTCTTTCTGCAAGCATCCAGGTTTCCCAAGGCAGAAGCGATCCTCTTGTCCATCATGTCTCTCTTAAGCCACTTCCTACTTGTTTTGTCCTGTTGCTGTTTGTGAACAGGACTCATGTCCAACATAGAGGTCACCTGCTGCTGCCAGGAGCCATGGCCAGCTCGCTTTTAGATTCCTAGCACCTTACACTAAATGTTTTTCAAATGAGTGAAATATTTGTTGTAGTTCTTGCACGTTGAACTTGGATAGCCACAGGGGCAGGTTCTACGCATAGAGCTGCATGCAGTTTCTTGATCTTGGGGCTTGATTTTATTCTCTGGTGGTTAGTGTGGGTCTGTGAACTGATATTTCCCTGTTGGTCCTCTCCTTCCCGGCTGGTTGTGATTCATCGTGGGTACTCTGTACACCTGTGTGATACAGGGTTGGTTCAAAACATTGGAAACTCTGTCTTAAATGATTATTAAATTTAAGCAATGTGTTTCATAGCTATGAAATATTAATATAAGCCTTAAAGAATAAAATGAGCACCCATGTAACCAACGCCCAGCTTACGTTGCAAGTGATATCCTCTCTCTTCCTTGCCCCTATATGGTTCAGGAAAAGGCATAGTTGAACAGTGCTCAGGAGTTATATGAAGCTTTCTGCCAGACCCTCAGGTTTCAGAACACTTCATGTCACCTGCATTCATATAAAAAAAGAATTGGGATCCTTGAAGAAAGAACAAGGTTTTCATGGCACAGTTCTGCTGTGATCTGTCTTCTGATTGCTGAGCAAATGAAACAGATCTCATGGCAGAAGTCGCCACAGTGCTCCCCACATGGTGGGGAGGTGGTTGGTGCTGGGGGTTTTAACAGGATGTTTTTCTTCTTGGTAATCCTGGGTCCCTGACAGATGATCTGCGTCTCTGCACTGAAACCTCTGCAGCGCAAGTTTCTGCCCCTAGGTGGCGCTACCACACAATGCCCTGGAGGTCAGTCTGGGGAGAAGAGGCACTTTGTATTTGGAGAAAAGCTTTAATCTGAGAAGTGAAACATTGGCCCAAACTTAACACAGGCAGAGTTAGTTGCTAATTTTATTGAGCATGAATCTTTTTTTTTTTCAGGGCTGAGGATCGAACTCGGGGCCTTGCGCATGCTAGGCAAGCGCTCTGCCACTGAGCTAAATCCCCAACCCCTTGAATCTTTTTTTTTTTTTTTAAAGAAATAAGGACAGTGTGTGTGTGAGTGAGAGAGACAGATAGAATCAATTTTTATTGAGTTTTTCATGTGGCTTTCATTGCTGTGACACTTAGTGGTGTATGTGGGTGCTGGGGTTTGAACCCATGTGCTTGTGCATGCTGGGCAAGCGCTGTAACCATCAAGCCACTGCTCCAGCCCCCTGAGTATGAATCCTGATCCACTGTTACTGCATGGCTTTGCACAGACTGTGTACGTGGAGTAGAGGATAGTAGAGCCCAACTTTGAGAGCTTCGGGGATAATTGAATGATTTCCTTCATATGATGTGCTTAGAACAGTGCCCAGCACATAGTAAGTGCCCAATATATTTCTTTCCTTTTCATTTGCATTGCAGTGACCTGTCTCATCTCTTGAGGGCAGGGACCATGGCTGGCTTGCCACTCATTCTCCGCATCTCAGGTGAGCGGCACAGAGCAGGTGCTTGGTAAAGTATTTCTTTCTCTCCCCTGTCCCCATCACATGGAGGAGAGAGCTGCTGTATTCCACCCGGCTTCAGAGGAGAAGACCAGTCAGGGAGTTACAGGAAGGTGGAGGGATGTGTTGATTGGCAATCTGAACTGTCAAGAATGTAATAGCCTTCCTGGTGAGGGAGTGAGCTCCTGGGCTCTGGAGGAGTGCAAGCAGAGGGCACCTGCCACACAGTAAGGTGCAGAGGGGACTCTGGTTAAAGTGCAGCCTGGAGGTCACATTTCTAAATGAAATGCTGATTATTGCTGGAGTGCTGGTTGTGAGAGAGTTGGGAAGGTCTCGGGGGTGGGGATCCAAGGGCATTAGGGGAGAAGTTGCCCTGATTGAAGAGGGGGAGAGAGGTGTGAGGCAGCTCCAGGCTTTTACCCTCCATCAACATCTAGGACGGATGAACTTGGGTAGAAGGTGGGGCTGTGTCCCTGACCTTGGATGGACCTGCAGTCATTTTCTGGGGTGAAAGTTGCTGTCTATGGTACCTTCATCTCCTCATCACTCCCTCCGCCCACATTGTCCTCTTCTGACAGTGTCTGTCTTAGTCTGCTGAGAGCCTCCTCTGCCCACATGGTTGCCCAGGTGGACACTTGGGCATTACCCACTCAGGCCACCATGCCTATGGGAAACAGAAAAGTGATTTCAAGAGGAGAAAGTGTCAGCAACTGCTCTCACTGCTTGGCCTCACCCCTGCAGCTCTGCTTGCCCTGCCAGCAGGAGGGAGCCTGGGAACTCTTTCATCCAGGGCTTGGGGGCTTCGTCCTTGCCTTCCTCTGTGTATGGCTGGCTGGCTGGCACCCCCACCTCAATCAAGTTTTCAGCACACTCATCCCTTCAATGCTACCTTCCCTGACCATCTGTGTAAACTTATAACCCTCTTCCCTGTTTTATTTTTCTCCATAGCACATTTAAGGTTGGCATGGAATTTGCAGACTCAATGCAAAGTGAAAATGGGGGCCCCTTGTTTAAAAATTAAGAACACTTAGACAGTGAAAGAGGAACATTAAACCAGGCACAGGGCCCTTCTGTGTGGGGGCTTGCGTGATTGCCTGTGGAGTGGCCCTGACAATGTGGCACTTATATGTTTATCATCTTTCTTCCCCAGTGGGGATGCAGGCCCCATGAGGGGAGGAATCCTGGCTTGCCCACAGTACTATCTTAGAATCTGCAATATCCAGAATGCAGCAGGTTCTCAACAAAAATTAAATGAGTGGATGAACAGTGTCACATAGGAGGTCGGCTTTGAAGGAGCACCTCTGCCAGCCAGCAGGTGTAGGGAAAGGAGGTATACTGGAGTTGGGTCTGGAAAGATGGGTGTAGGGCTCGGGGGAAGCTATACCACCTTGAGTTGTTGGGGTAGAAGGTGCCTTTACTCCAATCTACTGTGTGATCCTGAGCAAGTTAATATCTCTGCCCCTCAGTCTCTTCTTTAATTCCCTCTTTTTTTTTTTTTTGTTTGTTTTCAGTACTGGGAATTGAACTCAGGGGCACTTTACCACTGAGCTACATTCCTAGCCCTTTTTATGTTTTTCTTATTTTGGAGACGTTGCTGAGGCTGGCCTCAATCTTGTGATCCTCTTGCCTCAGCCTTCTGAGTTTCTGGGTTTACGGGCACTTAGTTTCCCTTATTATAGGGCACAGCACAAAGCACTGAGCACACAGAGTTCAGGGTACAGTAATGATGGGATGGTGTATTTGGTGTATCTAGACTGGGAGAGGATGGAGCTCTGTGTACCGGTGTCTGGGGAGAGACAACTGGATGGAGCAGGCTTGGTGCTGACAGCAGTGCCCTGAAGGGATGCTGTGCAGCTCCTGAGGGGGTTTGGGACCAGGATACGAGGGAAACTTGCTTTTGAAGGCCTCTAGGATTTTGGACCTGGAGGACCTGGTACTTAGAGGTGGGGGGAGGTGAGGGGAAGGAAGGGAGAGAGGAGTTGTTGTGTTCCTCCCTGCCCCTGGTCCTCCTCAGGTCACTAGGGCTTTGAGGGCCAGGACAATCAGCTGGTCACTCTCTAGAGAGAATTCTCATGGAGGTCACTGCCATGGAGGCAGCAGGGCCTTCACAGGGAAGCTCCTGCACAAAGCTGCATCCCTGGGATCCCCCTGAAATAAGGGAGACTTCCGGGTGGACAGCAGGAGGCTGTGTGGCACAAAGGGGGTCCTCAGAAGACCTTCGATTTGAGCACTGGTGTCAGTGTGACCACATTTTCACCCATAGGCTGGGGACCTCAGTACAGTGCCTAGCAATTAACACATGCTCAATAAACAGGAGTTAATATCTGTGTCATTGGTGTGTGTCTTCGGGAGGGCTCTGCAGGGAACTGAGGCCAGGCTGGGTGGGTAATGACAAGTTCAAGTGCGGAAAGGGACCTTACGAACGTCCACACCAAGCCAGTTTGAGAGAAGGTTTGCCCAAGGATAGGGTTAGAAGCCAGAGAGGAGAACCATGGAGGAATCTCTGCTTTCCACCATGTCCCCCACTCTCCAGAGCTTCAGAAGGGAGTGCCCATTTCCTGATGGTCTCTCCTGGGATGTTGTTCAGGTCCCTCAAACCCAGGTGTCCAAGATGAGTTCTTCAGGCGCCTTTTTAGGCCCTTGGTCTCATCACCCACTTTGGTGCCAGAATCTGGGAGTTGTGTTAGATTTTTCCTTCTCCTCCAGCCCTGGGCCCAACTCAAGTCGAGGGCCAAAATCCACAGGGCAGCAGCCATGTGCCTCTGCCCTTCTGCTCCTTCTCCCGTGGTTTCCAGGCCTGCCCTCCTCCGTTCCAGGCTCACCTCCACTGATTTGGTCCTAGGTTTTCAATAAAGTCAAGAAATGGAAGGTAAGGAGGGGTGCCGGGGGGTCTGCGGCCTGAACTGGGTGTTGGTCCCCTGTCTGTCCCACGGTCGTCAGCTGGGGGCGCTCCTGCCCCACGGAACTCTGCTCTCAAGCGGGGGCGGAAGCCTCTACCTCACAGCAGGCCCAGCCAGCCAGGCAGGTCTGGGTGTGGGCGGGAGGGTGGGGGCGGGGTAGGTTTCGGAGCAGCGCGTCTGTGCGTGGGTGCAGGCTGGGAGCTGTGCGCCTGCGCTTGCAGTGTGTTTATGTGGGGGGACACCAACTGCGGCGTGGGTTGCTTAGAGGTGCCCTGGCTCCTCCAGCTGGCTGTTGCCGAGGCCAGTGAACCCTGCAGTAGGTTTCAAGGACTTGGCTGGGCCTAGCCCTGCCCACCCTGTAGACCTTTTCCCAGGGATCCCTACCTCTTCCACCACTTGGGGCAGCCCCATTGGTAGGGAAGGCTTTGGGGTCTAATCCGCACTCTGCCACTTGGTCTACTAATTCACCTGTTGTGGTCTCTGTGTCCTTGTTAATAAGGGGCAAGCCATCATTGTCACAGGACTGTCATGAGAACTAGAGCCTGGTGTGGGCAGCACCTAACTCCTGGTCTCCATATAGGGACAGGAGGGATAGAGGTATCAGGCAGAGACCACCATGAAGTCACAGCCCCGTCCTCTGAGTACTAGGGAGTGACAGCTGCCCAGAGAGCCTGTGGCCTGGAGGCTGGAGGTCTGGAGGGTGGCAAAGACGCATCTACAGCCATAGGAGGGCCATCAGAATTCAGAGTGCCTTGGAGAAGAGGACCCCCCTAGATGGCTGGCTGGAGGAAGGATCCAGCAGAGGCCTCTTGGAGGAGGTGGGGAGTGGTGGTCTTGAGGGAAAGATGAGATTTCCCAGGGAAGGGGGGCTCTCTAGGTGTGGCGGGGAAGCTGCAGGACCTGTTTGGAGGGCAGCAGAGGTCCTGCTCAGTGGGGGCAGGGTGTGGGGGGCAGTAGGCAGCAGGCTGGGGCTGGGTTGGTGGGATGCAAGGCCTTGACTGCTGGTGAAGAAACCTAGGTGGACAACCCTGGTGGCAGGCTGCAGTGTCTGGGGACAGGGATGCCATGGTTGAGGTGTTTCTGGAAGATTCTGCACAGCTACAGACCACTAGAGAAAAGAGAGCAGATCCCTCTGCCAGTGGAGTGGAGGGGCAGGACCTGAGCCAAGGGGACTGACCAGCTGGGGTGGGGCAAGGGGTGCCAGCCCTGGACCTGGATGGCTGCTGGAGGGAGGGACCCGTTCCCAATGGGGAAAATCTCCCCCTCCCCTTGGACTACATGGTAAGGAATTAAGGTTAGACAGCGAAAAAAACTTGGACCCAGGTCTGGACATGCACTGGCCCTTACCTGTCCCTGAGCCCCTTGCTGTCCTCTACCTCCTACTGCCTCCAGACAGCCCTAGCCCCTGACTAGGCTTTTGGGATGAGCCCTGTCCTGCCTGAGGCCTGAGGTGGGCAAGGGAGTGTAGGTCCCAACATGCTGAGTAATATGTGACAAATTATGAGTTTGCTGAAGACCATCATGTGGCTGCCAGAGAGGGGTCCTGGGGTCCTGCAGAGTCTGTGACTGGGACTGCAGCCAAAGGGCTTCGGGCTGGAGCGGAGGGAGGTGTCTTTCAGCGGGCTCTGGCAGCTACCTGGGAGGTGGAGCACCTACCTGGGTAGGCACCTGGACTGCTCCGAGCTGCCTCCCCTCCCTTGTTGGGTGGATAGCAGGCCAGGGCAGGTCAATGGGCCTGAGTCTCCATGACCCCTGGGAGTCCTGGTCTGGAGCCGTTGGGAGACCTGGGGGAGGGGCTGGCGATGCCGTGATGCCTTAGGCCTGCTCTTCTTACCTGGGGGTATGTCCTGTCCCCAGTCTCTGCCTGTCAGTGGTGACTCCCAGCCTGGCCTGGTGTTTACATCTGTCCCACTACCGTGTGTCCATGCTCCACCCAAGCTTCCAGGGATAGCCCTATCCAGTGGAGGCTCCTAGTGGTCAGTCCGGGGACACTGAGTGGGCACGGTGTGTGCAGCTGGGGTAGAAGGGGCTTTGTGAGGAGCCTGGGCTGGGGAGTTTAGAGTAGAGTTGGTGAGGGCAGAGGCAGAGTGATTCACTGCTGGGATGTGGAGTAGGGATTAGGGTTGGGGAGGGCCTGGGAAGGCTGGCTGTGGAGTGCTATGGGTTTGGGCTTGATGGGTTGAGGGCTGATTTGCCAGGAGCTTAGAGAAGGACCCAGATTTGAAGGGAGTAGATTTAAGGTTGAGTTAGGGGTATAGTTCAGGTTTGAGGTTAGGGTTAGGGACAGCCAGATGGGGTGTGAGGTGAGGGTGAGGGACAGGTGTCATGGGCCTGGGTTTGGGGATCCTTCCTACCAGGGAAGGCAGTGTCCCTAGCCCTCCCTGCTCCCTGCCCTCCTGTGTGGCCCCTTCTGTCACTTTGGACCCCTCAGCTCCCTCTCTGCGCTGCTGCTGGTGTGGGGTTCTGCAGGGCAAGTCCTGTGCCTCTGAGGAAACTCAGTCCTTGGTCTAGTGGGGAAGCTGGGCCCTTGCCTCATGCCATACCTGGCCTTGACCAGGGAGGTCACCTGAAGACCTGGCTCAACCACCTTGTGAATCCCACACAGCTGAGGGCCAGACTTAGGGCCCAGAGCTGCATCCAGGGCTTGTGGCCTTCATGGTGGGCCTCTCCCCCTTGCTCAGTTCCTCTCCAGGTCTGGCCTCCACAGGAAACTGGTCTCCTAGAAGCAGTGCTCTGCTGCTTGGGCTGAGTTGTACCCCAGGGGTGCAGTGATGGGCTGGGGTCCTGATCTGGGCCTGTACCCTCCTGGCTTCCTGGGACTGAGCTCCAGTCCCTTAATGGATACACCAGTGCATACCTGGTCAGGGCAAGCTTCCCCTGTTCTGCCACTGCAGCAGGGGATTGGGGGCTTGTGATCCTCTGGAGTGGGACTAGTTGGGAGGGTTGGGGGCACCGAGTTGGGTGTGTCTGTGTGTGACTCAGGGGGATGCCAAAGCCCTGAGCTGGTGGCTTTGTTCTCCCACTGGCCCTGTGGGTGCATGCCACAGTCCTGAGTCACCAGGGTGTGGCCCAGCTACCTGTTGGCCCAGCAGACACACACAGTCACACACTGGGCCCGGGGCGCAGCAGCCTGGGTGCAGAGGGGTCCTGCCAGGAGCTGTCCTGTTGTTAACACTGTCGCCTTCCTCCCAATCCTTCCTGGTGGCTCCCCAGGAAGTGGGTCTAGAGGTGCTGGAATGCAGTTGGCACCTGCAGGCCCAGCCAGAATGCTGAGGGGCACAAAGTCCTTCCCCAGCTGCCCTATGAAGGGTACTTGTAGGTTACACGATGCTGACCTCTCAGTTGTCAATGCACTGGGTCCTTAACCAACTCTGAAAGATGGGTCTGATTGTTCCCACATCACTGAAGAAGAACCTGGGGCTGTCGGAGGCTGTAGCTGTCTGGAGTCACTCTTTGAGGGGTGTCTAGCTGGGCTAAGACCTCCTCATCAGGTGGTTAGGTTAAGGTCAGGTGTGGGGACATTAATGATGCTGGCTTGGCCTCTGCCCGCCATGTCGGTCCAGCTCTCCTCTAAGACCCCCTTAAAGCCTCTCCCCCCAATTTAGAGTCAGGAAGGGGTCCCCAAGGGGCTAGGGCCTGGTTTTTCCCTTGGAGAACTAATGAGGGACAGGTGACCAACCCTGCTGTTCCTTGGGCCCAGTGTCTGTGAGGATAGAGACAGATGTGACCCTGCTACTGTTCTCCTGCAAGTGCCCTGGTCTGCCTTCTCTGGACAGGGGCAGGAGGCCCTGGGCCCTGGGGGCAGCTCTCTCCATGGGGAGCTGGGCCTCCCTGCCCCCAGAGACAGGAAGTCTGAGTGGGTCCCACAGGACCACTGCCCTTTCCCCAGGTGACTGTGCACATGTCTGGCTGTGTTTTGGGAGGTCAGGAGAGGCAGCTCAGCTGCAAATGGGGTGCAAGGGGAAAAAGTGCAGGGACCCTCAACTGCAGAATCGCATCCCACAGGGCCGGGGATGGGACCCAGGCGCCCAGGTTCTCAGGCAGGCTTGGGGCCTCCGGGCCCTGTTGGTTTTCTCTGACAGTCAGGGGTCTGCTCCCAGAGCCTCCCAGAGAGGCTTCTGCTGCAGCACAGCTCAGCCCCGCCTGCCTCCCGCACCCTCCGGCTCTGCAGAGCTGAGTGAGGGCTGGAGAGGGCACCTTATTAGGTAAGGAATGCCTCCTGCCAGGTGGGGAGAGGAGGCTGGCTCCTGCCTCTGGGCTCTGTCTGGGTGGCAGAGGCAGACTTCTCTGGTGCCGAGGGACCAGTACTGAGACTACCACGCCCCAGCTCTGCCTGCTGGAGCCCCTGCTGCCTTCCTGGACCCCAGGGGGAGCCACCTGGCTCAGGGGGAGATTTGTCCTCCTCACCTGGGAGGCTCAAGAGGCAGGGGGCTTGAGTCTGCTTGGTGGCTGTGTGACCTCAGCTAGGTGACCCCTCAGCTTCCTCCTCTGCACAGTGAGGGGTGGGCCAGGGCAGTGAACCCTAAGCTGCATGGAGTTTTGCACTCACAGCCCTGGCCCTACTGGCTATGTGCAGGCTCAGCCCCAGCCCCCTTTCTCCATGTCGGGGTGCTGGCTTCCTTCCTGGGCTTCTCTTGGTTTCAAGAGAGCTGGGGTTCTGAGGCAGGCCTGTTTCTCTGGACAGGGTGGCCTGCTGGGCTTCACCACATCCCAGTGACAGGGCTTGGGGAAGAGCTCGAGACACAGGTGTTGCCCCCCTGCCTGTGTCTGCCTGCCACCCCGCCCACTTTCCACCTCCCTTGAAGGCCAAAGTGGGCCTCCCCAAGGCCTCACCCCCACCCCGTGCTCTGTCCGGCCCTGTGTGCAACGTGTTTCGTGTCCCCCTTTCCCGGTTGTCATGTGTTGGCCTTGGAGTTAAAAGCACAGACCCCACCCCAAAACCTTTTCAAGCATTATTTAATCTGGTCCTTGAAACAGTCTACCAGGACACTTTGGCAGGGGAGTTTAGTGGCGGTTCCACAGCTGGAGCAGAACTGGGCCTGGTGACAGTCCTTGCGCCTGCCCAGGTCAGGGAGGGGAGGCCCATGGCCTCCTAGTGGTCGAGGAAATATCAGAGGTGGGAGTGACTTTGGGGTAGTGTCCAGTCCAGCCCCTTACTGTGGGCCCAGCACTAACTCTAGGGCCCAGGACGTCTGCTGCCTCCTCCCCCACCGTCCCTGCCACAGGTCTCTCCTCCCTCGCCTCAGTCTCTCTGAGCCTCCTGCCCTGCCCACTTCCAGCACTGGAATTGTTCACAGGGTTTCCAGGGAGGCTGACAAAGCAGCTTCTGCTGTGTGAAGAAAACAAGGCCAAACACGTGAGAACTTCATGTGCGGAGCCGCCCTCTTCCATTCCCAGCCTCCCCTATGTTGAGCCTGTTCCCATCCACCTACTGTAGGGGGAAGAGACAAAGCCCCTGTGCACACATCCCCTTCTGAAAGACTTACGGCTCAGGGAATCCCCCAGGCTCTTGTAGTTTTGGAATTCTGAGAGTTTAAGCAGGAAGTTCTGTCTGTCATCTAGCTCTAATCCTTCCTGCTGTGTTTCCAGCCCCCTGTTCACTGGAGTATGCACATTCTGCCCAGTGCTGAGGAAAGTTGGAGGTCAGGATTACAAGTGGCCTCATTCTCCCCTCTTTATTCCTATCTGTGGGGCTTGAGACACTGGAGGCTTCATTCTGAATTCTCGCTGGGGATGCTCCCTGTCCCTCCCCAGCTCACAGGGGGGCTTTCCTCACCTGTGCTCACTCTGCTCTTCAGGAAGTGCCACCTGCTGCCCAGTCTGTATCTTAGTTGCTACCTGGTATCCTCTGTCTCTCTCCAGTCTGGTCCCCAGTGGTTTAAACACTGCCTGGCGCTAGTTGGTGCTCAGTAAATATTTGTTAAGGGTTTAAGTGGCCCTGACAACTGGAAACTCACTTCTCACCATGGCAACCTTTGTGGGAAGCACTAATTGAGGAAGACCTTGCTGGCTCCACGTGGCTCCCCTCCCCCTGAGGTATAGATGGATCTCTGTGCTCTCCTGGCTGGCAGCCCTTTAAGCATATGCTGAGAATCATGGTCAGTGTACTCTTCCAGATTTTCCAGAGGGGAAACTGCAGAGCAGGCCTGGCCCTAGGTCCAATCCCCTGGGACTTTCTGTTCACGGCCCTGTAAATGGGATTAGCTGCCCCATATGAACTTGGACTACCCTTTTCTCCTGGTTCGTAGGATTGTACTGTGCCCTGAAGGGGTCAGAGGGAAGAGGAGACCACAAGGCCTATACACAGACCATCACCCCTCTTCATGTTACTTGTTACTTCTTTGGGCTTTGACCAGAATTCACTAGAAGGTTCTAGAAGACAAGAGGGTCAGGCCATGGGTGGCAGATGCAGTTTCTCTCAGGCCTTGGGCTCAGATGGGAAATGAGGGCAGAGTTAGTGTGTGTTCACGCATTCAGTGAGCACTTACTGTATACAAAATAGTAGTTCTGCAAGGGAAGAGCACATTGTGAAGGGAACATGCCTAGGCCCACCTGAATCCCAGATGGCAGTTTTGGAATGGGTTTGATAAATAACCTCTTCCAACCAACTCAGAAACTCAGCTCAGAGGGGAATACATGCTTTTCTGGGTCACACATCAGTGTGTGGTGGCTGGGATTGGCTGGGATTGGAATTTGTGCTCCTCCAGCATCTGCTGTTCAAGAAACTGCCTGAGCCTGGGCATAATGCTGGGAAAAGGGAGACTGGTCAGGGACCAACAGGCTGTGGCCAGTGTTCTGAGGCATGGCTGCCAGCAGTCAGGGGCCCAGAAAGGAAATCACAGGAGTCCAGTCTCAGGAATGGGGAGTCACAGATACCAAGTGTGTGTAAGTACCTTTGTGCCTTTATGTGATGGTGTGTGGGTGGCAGGGGACACACAGGGCTTGTGGGCAGGTTGATTATGTGAGTGCTTAGAAAGCAGGAAGAAGGGTCCAGAAACGAGGTCACACCTGCAGCCTGGCAGCTGGCTGTGCAGAGGGCACAGCTGGCATGGTCTGGGGGTTGGGGTGCTGGGGTGGGTGGGTTAGAACCTTGGGGTCCAGAGGTTAGAGGGAAAGGCGTCTGCGTGGCTCTGGTTATTTATTTCTCCAGAACCCTGCGACCCACGGCAGGCGCAGGCCGGCAGCGATTGAGAAGTGGGTGGTGGGGCGTGGGGAGGATCCCCAGGGCTAGCTAGGGGTCAGTGGCCTGCTGCCAATTCCAGCGGCCTTCTCCCAGGCCTGCTGCAACCCGCGGCGGCCGGCAGGAGGCGGTGCCCCACCGGCCTTGGGGGGCTCTCCTCCCCGTCCTGGGCGGGGCGCCCCGGAATGCGGCGGGGCTCAGATGTGGCGGCGCCGCCCGCGTCCTGTCCCATCCCGTCCCATCCCGTCCGGGCGGCCCGGAGCGGCTTCTCTGCCCGGGCACGCCAACCCGCGGGCGGGCGGACACCAGGTGTCGGCGCTGAGGGAACAGAGGCTTCCAGCCCCGCCCTGGGGACCTGCCTCTCCCTTCAGCCCCCACCGGGGCCTGGGGGACCCCTGCCAGGGACACACGCACGCCTCAACTGCCTGATTAGAGTTGGGGGCTCCTCTATGGAAAGGAACCCTGAGCAGGGAGGCACAGCGGCCCTGCAGGTGGGCGCTGGGGCAGGGACAGACTCCTAATCTCTGCTCTGGTGCCTTCCCACTCGTGGCCTGCCTCAGTTTCCTCAGCTGTTTTTCTTCTTCTCTCTCTCTCTTTTTTTTTTAGAGAGAGAGAGATTGAGAGAAAGCGAGAGAGAGAGAGAGAGAGAGACAGACAGTGGGAGAGAGAAAAAATCTAGTTTTTCATGTGGCTTTCGTTGCTCCGACACATTGTTGTGTAAGTGGTGCTGGGGTTCAAACCCGTGTCCTTGTGCATGCCAGGCAAGTGCGGTAACCACTGAGCCACCGCTCCAGTCCTCCTTGGCTGTTGAGAGGGTGATGAATCTGGCTAGCTGTGCTGTTGTGTTAGCCCTTAGAAAAGCTTATGATGTATCTCTGACCACTTCCTGGGTCAGACTGGCAGCTCCCCAGTGCAGGGGGGCTGAAGAGAGTCCGCCTATCCTGTTCCATGGCTGGCTGTGCCCTTGGGCTGGGGTGGGTGAATGGGGACAGAAAAGTGGAACAGAGCTTTGGCTTGTACTGGTAAGCTGGTCCGGATGCTCTGTCTGGTGTCTCTGAGGGGAAGCTGAGGCACCCTGAGCCTGGAGGGGTCTGGAGAGGGGCACCCCCCAGAGTCTGCTGACCCTGCCCTTGACCTGCAGAGCCAAGACAGAGGAGGAAGCGGAGAGGCACATTCCTGGTGCCTGGAGGAAGAGAGATGCAAGCCATAAAGGGCAGACTCTAGCTGTGTGGGGTAGTGGCCAGGATAGGAGTACGGACCCCATTTCCATTTGACATATGGTGAGCAGCAGAAGCAGGACCAGAATTAGGACCACAGAGTCCCAGTCCAGAGCTCTGTCTGCATTTTCTGATCTTACAGTGGCTTAGAGGAATGGGTCTCAGCGTGTATTCAGGATCCCTCCTCCCCAACCCAGGCCTGGCTATGGCCGTACCAGAGACACGGTCATCCTGTCCACAGCCTTTCCCTGGAAGTTCTAGATGGGATACTGGTGCTGCTCCTCTCAGTCCTAAGGCTCACCCTGGGAAAGAGGCCTGTCCGCAGCTGCTGTTCCTCCTAGCAGAAGAACACCTGCGAACTTCAATGTGTGTGGGATTCTTGCCCTTTCCTCCCCATCAGTGGGCAGTGCCAGGACACAAGGCAAAGCCTAGAGAGAGAAATCTCCCCTGAGTCCTGGCAGCTTCCAAAGGGTTTGGTCAGGAGTCCCCCCACTGGCTGACAGGCTGTGTGGATTAGAGTGAGCATCTTCCTCTCTGTGGGCCTCAGTTTCTCCATCTGAGGGGATAGGTTACATTCATTGTTCTGGGATGTCATCCCTACGCTACCTGCTACCCCCACCTTGAGGGGCTAGGTGGCCTTGGCCATCTGGAGGGATATGGGAGGGGATAGGTCTAGCTAGGCTGCACTGTTAGTTTTTGTTTAGTTTTCAGAGGATAAATGAAAGGGACCCATTGTCTGCCAGGTGTGTCCTGCCAAGTGTTCCTTGCCTTTGAGGTGGGGGGGAGTTAGTCATGGGTGGGGTCCCATTCAGCCCCTTTGGTCCTGATAGGACAGGAGCTTGGTGAAAGAAAGCCACACTTTAACGGGTCACCTTGAAATCGTGTAGGGCCTTATGGCTGGCCCTGATCTCCCAGAAGGCCTGCAGAATTGGCTCAGCAGCCCATGTGACACTGTGCTGGATCCAGGGCAGTGTACTCCCTCCAGGCTTGGGTCCTGGGGTGGCCATGAGGGTGTCCTGGCGGGGTGGAAGTTTGTAAGGGGACTTAGGGCCTAGTGAGAGGACACTTTTTCCAAGAGGCCCTGGGGAGAGTGTGTGTATCGTGGGTTACCAGAGGCCTCTCTGGTGAAGGAATAGGAGATGGAGTTGAGTAAGGGACTGTCAGGCAGGATGGAGAGTACCCAGGAGGACTCTAGGCTCTTCCAGTCTCAGGGAGCTCCTCATGGTGGTGGGACAAAGCTGTGGTAGAGTTCAAGGTGAGTGGGTCCCTAAGGCCTCCACTTCATACCCCAAATGTCTTCCAAGAGGAAGTTGGAAGGCAGCAGGAACGCAGGAATCCTGCCAGACCTTGTTCCAACAGGCTGGTGGGAGGGGCTGGGCTGCCCTGTGGGCCCCTGTGCTCTGATCATGGCTCACAGCTAAGCAGCTCCATAAAGAGCAGAAACAGCTCCATAAAGAGCCTGTGTGCGTGAGCATGTGTATGTGCCAACCTATGTGTGTGCATGCCTGTGCTGGGAGGACTCTGGGCTCAGGGGCCTCATTGCCTACAAACATGGATGGGGCCCTGCTTGTTACTTTAATCAGTCATATGCAAGCCCAAGGTGGCGTTCTTCCAGCTGACGCTTAGGTAGCTCACTACCTATCAGGCCGGCCACAAACATTAGCTCCTGTGGTCATGCCTTCTACCCACTTTCACAGCTGGGGAAACTGAGGCTCTTAAGGTTTGCGCATGCTCAAAGTCACAGAGCAAGGGAGAGTGCAGTTTTATCTCAGCATGTATGGACAGATGTGCACGTGAGCACGGTGTGCGTGTCAGCCTGTGTGTAGGTGTGTGCTTTGATGGTGGTGGACCTGCATCTGCCTGAGTCCACAGGACACCTATACAGAAGCATCATACAGATGCTCTGTGGGGTAAACAGCCCCCATGTGTTTTGTACACATGTGCATTCATGCATGTGTGTCCATGCATAAGAACACAAATGTGTGTAGTGCATACAGAACTCACTATCGTGGGTGTGTGCATGGGCTGTGCACACGTGCAGATGTATCTGCAGAGAGCTGTGTCCCTGTGTGCATGTGGTTCTCTCCAAAGACCGATGTCTTGGCCTACCCACTCTCTGCCCCTCTCATGTTCTTGACTGAGCACATATGTGGAATCTGGTGTCAATGTCACCAGGTCAGTGTCATGGCAGGATGTGTGATGGCACAGAGGCTTCTGAGGGCTTGAAGGAAGGGAACTTGTGGAAGGTAGCTTGGCACATGTGAGCACTGAGCGTGAAGTCGTATTGTAGACTGGACCGGGGAGCTTCGATATTGCCTCTTCTACCTGTCTCTTTCAAGGTTTAGCTCTCAGGACCTGGGGAGATGCTCCAGGAAGCCTTTAGGGGGTTCCACGTCCAGAGGATGCGCCTGTGCCTTGTCTGCATGTCCGACTGCTGAAGGAGCAAAGGGGTGAGAGGGACCCTATAGGAGAAGGCTGGGCCTGCTCTTTGGCTCACAGGAATTGGGTAGAAGGGTCAAAGCCAAAGTCTAGCTCTAGGAGCTGCCTTTTGTGCCCCAGAACCCAGGCTGCAGATAGGCAGCTCTGCCCAGTGCACAGGCGCAGGTTGGGTATCGGCCAGCAGGGGGCACTCGGAGCCTGCAGATGGTGGGAGCCGCGGTGCAGGCCTGACTGACAGGAAGTCAAGGGCGGAGGCTGAAACAAAGGTACACACTTATCTGCGTGAGGGGCTGGGAGGGAGGTGGAGCCACACACCTTCTCCCACCCTCCCTGGAAAGACAGACCCAGGGACAGCTCCCCAACCTCTGGCGTGCACCAGGCTGGGGGTTGGAGGCCCTGCTCACCTGTGTGGCCGCAGTGGCTTGCCTGTACCTCTGGTGAGGCGAGTGAACTTGCCCTTTGTGATAATGCAGGGGTGAGGTGGAAAGGCAAGGCTTGGAGACAGATGGTCTTGAGATCTGACTGTTTCTGCTTCTGGGTGACCCTAGGTCAATCACTCAACCTCTCTGGAAAATGGGGCCATGTCCACCAGGTACCTAGCTCAAAGTCTTGACACAGTGTAAGCCTGGCCTCCCCCCTGACTGTGGACCCCAGGTCCTCAGACCTCTGGCTCTTGCCATTTCCGCAGCTGGTCCTCTTCCTGGTCTCACTTCTCCGCCCGCTTCTGGCTCTAGCTGACAGGAGTCTTTCCCTGACCTCCTTAAGTAGGGACCCCCCTCCAGCTTTCCCCCCACACCCTTCCGCATTAGTTGTCTTCCTAGCACGTCTTCTTGCACTGGTTGACTGCATCTTTTGCAGCAATGAATTTCTTTCCCGTTTATCTCTTTCCATAAGACCAATACGGACAGGGATTCGGCCAGATGTGTTCATAGCTGTGTCCGTGGGTTCTGTGTTGAGCTCAAACCTTATCAAGGACGTGGAGGGATAGGTTTCTCCCCTTGAGAAAATGAACAATATAAGGAAGCTAGCAGACAAGGGGAGGTGTCTCTTGTTTCCAAATGGAGGCTTCTGGCAGGTGTCACATACTCCCTTGCGGCACACATGGCAGCCCACCTGCTCATCTTCTGGAGGCCCACACTGATTTGACCACCTTGTCAGAACAATCACCCAGTCTTTAAGCTTTGCCAAAAC
This sequence comes from Aplodontia rufa, assembly GCA_004027875.1. Lineage (NCBI taxonomy): Eukaryota > Metazoa > Chordata > Mammalia > Rodentia > Aplodontiidae > Aplodontia > Aplodontia rufa. Next base: position 56,695 of record PVKS010003265.1, on the reverse strand, counting down.
TGTTCCCAATCCAAAAGAAAGCATTTTACTGTTTGCAGTCTCCCCGCCCCCAAGTCCAAGAACCAGCTCCAGGTGGCTCAAGGTCTCTGAGCTGCATCTGTCGGGGAGGAAGGGCAGTGAGGGGGAAGTGCGGGGACTCAGCCTAGGGGTCTCTGCCAGTGGAGGCTTGAAATTTGAGCCAAGTGTGTGAATTTGAGTCGTGGGGTTTAGTGTTTCAAAACCCCGCTCCACTTCCTTCCTCCCTCTGCTTCTCTGAGGAAACCAGGCTGGCTCCTGCTTCTGGGAAGTGCTGGTACCTGCCCAGCCAGCAGAGGGCAGTGGTCACCAAGGTACAGGCTGACTGGGCAGAAACTGGCCTTTCTAAAATGGACCGCAGCCTGGGCTGTCTATTCCAGAAGGGTAGAGCAAGGCCTAGCCACTTCCTTTACCCTCTCTAATCCTCAGCTTCCCCAAACAGATCTCTGAGCCCTGGACGTTCCTGGGGAAGGGGCAGCAGGTGAGGTGGGGCCAATGGTGCTTAACCACTGTAAAATTCGTTCCCCTCTATCAGGTAGTGGCTAAGTTCTAATCCCACTGGAGACAGGGGAAAGGCCCTCAAAAGCTAGTATATTTGCTGTTTCTGCTATTAAGCACTTAACTTTGTGCCAGGCACAGTGCTAAATTCTTCTATCATGCATCATCTCTTAAAAGCTTCACAAATCTATGAGGCAGGCACTGTTTATCCTTAAGAGGTTGTCGAGGGCCACGCAGCTGGAACCAGGATCTGCTCTGCAGACCACAGTCCCAACCACTATGACCGCTGCCTCCTTGGGAGCCATGTGCTGCCCAAGGGAATTCAGGGGACTGGAGGGAGGTGAACAAGATTACTTAGTGACCCCACACAGGGGACTTAAGAAAAGCAGGGGACAATGAGAATCCTGCCAGAGTCCCTTTGGACAGGAACCCCACTTTACCCTTTATTCTCTCCTTCCTTCCCATCATGCCTGTCTCAGGATGCAGCATGTAGTAGGTGCTCAAAACATCCTCCATTCTGAGTTCATCTTGCGCCCCTGCATGGCTGCCATCCCTGGTGGTTCATGTCTTCCTTCAGTTATCCGACACTTAGTAAGTGCTGACCATGTGCTTGGCACCCTGCGGCCCTAAGTAGATGCCAACTGATTTGCATCCTGGTGGGGGTTCAGGAGCACCCCAGATTACAACCTGCATTCTCATGGTTTTCTTCCTTCTCAGTTCTCCGGCTTCCATCTGGTGACTGGCAGCCCAGGCTGGAGGCTGACAAGTCTATCCCCCATCCTTCTTTACTGATCCTAATACCACTCCTTCCCAGTGGCCTCCTCCCCACTCCAGGAAGGTTTCTTTGACTGACTTCCCCCACCTGCTCTGCAGGCCCAGTGTGAGGTCTGGTGCTGTGCCCAGGGATTGGGTTCTATCAGTTTCTGTTGAAGTGTGGACCTCCCATTTTAGGCCCAGAGCTTCCAAAACACAAGGACAAAGCTTCCTTCCAGCAGTTTCCTGCAGGCTCCAATAGGCCGCAGAAAGGACAGGAGGGGAGGTTGTGTGGCCAAACATCAGCCCACAGGGTCTGCATTGGGCTCCGGCCCTGGGCCCGCCTTGGAGGAAGGTTCCTTTGGAGCTGCCAGGAACTGACTCCCCAGCCCTGGCCCAAACCTCTGAGCTCCCATCTCCACTCAGCCTGGGGATTCCAGCTGAGTCCCCACTCACCTCTGCCCATCCTTTATGTCTGAGTCTCTACCTCACCAGCTCTTGGGGTTGGTCATTTTTTCTGCTTCTGTGGCAGACAGTTTTCAGGTAAAAAATGGTTCCAGGTAACCAATATCCTTCCACTCACCTGCTGGGTGACCAAAGTTACAATGGCTGATTTCTATGGGCCTCACTTAACAGAAGAGCCAAGCCCAAGTAGGGGCTTGTATTAGTTGTAGCCAGAGGAAGGCTGGTACTATTGGCCAGCCTTGACCTGGGAGGGAAGGAGTGGGAAGGAGGGAAGAGAGAAGCCTGTCCAAGGTGGGGGATCAAACTCTGCCTTTCACAGGATGGTTGGGGCCAGCTAGCTCGACAGGGGTGGGAGAGTTTCTTTGAGTGGGGAAGGTGCCATTTTTTGCACACACCTCCTGTGCTCCTTCAGCGTGCCAGGCACTGCATCAGTGAGACACGCCCTCACTTTTATGGGACATCTAGGCTAGGAGATCTTGGCTGGCGATGGACGTCATTCATTCATCTCTTTACTCGTTTTACATTTATTGAACACCTACTCTGGATCTGGCACTGTGCCTGACCCTGGGGACGCAGTGGGACATGATCCCTGCCCTCAAGCAGTTTAGAGTCATCTGGGGATAAAAAGGAGGCAACTGAAGCTCTGCTTACGTGGAGAAGTAGGGAGTCAAGGATGCAGAGATAAATGTTGGATGAAGTAAATGTGCTCCTAGGTATACAGAGAAGGGCCAGGCACAGACTAAGTACATGTTCAATAAACGCTTGCGAAATGAATGACCTGCGTGTGGGTCATAAATTTCTAAAGAACTCGTGAGTCAAATAATAACATAGTTTTAATTATATAATAAAATGCTACAAATTAGAATGACAAGAAGCTGTCAAAATGGTACTTACGAGGAAATTTATGATCTTTAAGAATTTCATAGAAGAAAAGAGGAAAGAGGGGCTGAAGCGGTGGCTCCGCGGTGATGGTGCTTGCCCGTCATGCACAAGTATGCGAGTTCAAACCCCAGCCCCATGTACACAACGAAGTCTCAGAGCAACAAAGGCCACATGAAAAACTAAATAAAATTGATGCTCTCTTTTCTTTCTCTGTCTCACTGTCCCTCTCTCTTAAAAAAAAAAAGAAAAAGAGGAAAGATGGAAAATTAAAGTCAATTCAAGAAGTTGGAAAATGAAAAAAAAAATCCCAATAAATTAAAAGAAAGTAGAAGGGAGGAAGTTTGAATATAAAGTTCAGATTCAGAAATTCAAATATGTATTTGGAAATTAATAAAATAGAAAACAAAGATAAAAGGAGGGTGTTGTCTCAACTCTCTAGGGTTGTGACCATCTGCCAGTCCATCCTGGGTCTGTCTCTTGGGGTCCTCAGGAGAAGGGATCAGCTTGAGTCTCCTACCCTTTCTGTGCTGGGGCCCGGCTGTGCTGTACCCCGGGTGAGCCCACATGAGGTCTGCTTACCTGTCTTTGACTACTCAGTCGTCTGTTATCCTTAACCTCTGCTGCACTAGCAATGATGTCCCTAATGATCCTTTACATTTGTTAAGCTCTCACAGGTCAGAATGCCTGCAGTCAGAGATGTGGCATTCCTGATAGGAGGGACCACAGCTATCTCATCAGATCCCCAGATACCCTGAGACGCGCAGGAGAGGTGTGTGCTCCATGACACCAGAGGAAACTCAGGCTCCACTAGTGCAAGGCCTCAGGGCCAGTGAGTGGGTGGGCCAGGAAGTGCCAGTGCCTCTCTCATCTCTGACCTTCCACAGTACCCACTTTCACACTTGGTGAGAAAATCTGGGTTGGCTATCTTTTTTTGTTTTTTTAAAGAGAGAATCAGTTTTATTTATTTTTCTCATCTGGGTTTTGTTTTTCCGACATTTAGTTGCACATGTGGTGCTGGGGTTCAAACCCGGGTCCTTGCGCATGCCAGGCAAGTGTTCTACTGCTGAGCCATTGGCTATCTTGACTTGCTGTCTTATTGCTGAACCTGAGCATGGCTTCCCTGCAGTGGAGGATGAATGGCAATCTTGGTATCTCAGAAGGTCCTCAATCCTTATTTGTTGATCTGGAATTTGATTTGGGAGGATTAGGCCTGTTTCTCTTGGAATATATTCTGGACTGTGCCAACCCTACGGTTGGGCAGAAGTGCTGGAAGAGGAGCCCTGCCTCTTGGGGATCCCCCGTTTGTGCTTGCTGAGGCCTCCCCATGGTGCCTGGACACGTCAAGAGGTGCTGAGAATGTGCATCAACATTGTTTGAGTCTCTTTGTAGCCTGGTGGGGCAGGGGAGTTTTTCTTGTCCAAGCCACTTAAGTTTGAAGGTCTACGTAGGGCCCTGGACCCCTCTCCCTGTAATTGGAGAGTTTATAACATCCCATGGTCAATCCGATTGATCAGCATCTGACCCACCCCCAGAGGGGAGATAAAACAGACACACCTTTATTCATGGACAAATCTCAACATTTTATTCATCCCTTGGCAGGGAGAGTGGGCATTGGCCCAAGCTAGTCAGATATTCAGGTGGGATATGTGTATCTAAAATCCAGATAGTACATACAGCACTGCGCATGCAGAAACAGGAAGGGAAGCAATAAGTTAAAAAGCCACATAAGTAATGAAAAAATAATATATATTTTATATATCTCATATCCCCACTGAGGATTTGCTCCCTTGGAAACCAATAAATAGCCTGAGAGAAAGCAGCAGTGAGCACCCTCTTTGGGGACTTCAGGGATGAGTATATATAGCTGAGTTCCTGATGACCTGGGTTGGGAGACTGTCAGTGCCCCAACAGGTCTGGACCTTGAGGCTTAGGAGGGGCTGAGGACCTAGGGCACCCTGTCCTGGAAAACGAAATCAGATCAGAGACAGGCTAGAAGAGGAGGTGAGGTGAGGGGCAAGTGGAGGAGAAGGGAGGGAAGGAGAGAAGGTGGTTTGTGAAGTAGGAGGCTGTAGCTGCCGGGGACCCCTGCAAACCCTAAAGGTGAGAGCCAAGAGGAGGAAACAGGATCCCTGCTGCCAACCCCAGATCTTTCTGTTGGATGCACATCTTTTTTTCCTCTTTGGTTGAGGCGTTTTAAGGCTGTCACTGGGGCACCCCAGCCTAACTTCAAGGGCTCAGAGGCTCCCAGACCTGCTGGACTGTACTTCCTTCATGGCCCACTGGAGGCAGGAAGAGTAGGCATAGAGGGAAGAAGGGGCCGGAGCAGGGAGAAAAGAAAGAGCTATAAGCCCAGAGGTGTGGTTTCCTGTAAATGCACTGGCCCAGTGGAGAGGAGGACAGGGGCCCTGAGAAGTGGGATTCACGGGAAATGAGTGATGGCAGGGATGGGGCTAGGGGTCTTCAGGGCCTGGTGCACCAGAGCTAGGGGGTCAAGGTGGGAGTGATCTGGGCTGAGTGCGGAGAGCTCATATCCCAGGCCCTGTGGTGAACCTTAGAGAGGGTCTAATTCTCCTCCCTGGTGTCAGGTTGCCATCTGGCTCCCACCCCCAGGGAGCTGATCGTGGCTAGTATAGCTTCTGGAGAGTTCTAAGAACTGGCTGGGGTAGGGGTGGGGGAGTTCCGTCTATGATCTTCTGGGAAGGACCAGGTGTTCAGGTGTGGGTCAGATCTGAGGTCCAGACTCAGGCCTCCTCCCTCCACTCCCTAATACTGTCAGGCGTCTGGGGAGCTCAAGTCAGGAAAACCAGGAGGTCTTCAGAACCCCACCTCCCCAGGGACTCTAGATACAGGATAGGGCCTGAGTGGCCCTCTCAGCTCAGCCCAGAGCCTGGGCTGGGGACGAGGGCCCCAGCCTCTGTTCTGAGGTGGAGGCAAGGAAAGGCTGGAGAGAGTTCAGGCAAGCATTGGGCAAAGGATTTGAAGCACCCTGGTCAGAGCCCCATGCTAGAGGAAAAGCCTCAGGAGCAGGGAGGTGGACACAAACTGACCCCAAGTTCCAGTTTACCCAGCCAGGAAGACCTGTGGCCAAAAGGTGGGAGGGGGCACTGTAACACACTGACAGGGGGTGGGGCTGGACTCTCCCCTCCACCTCTGGCAACCCAGCATGAGAAGGTAGCCTCTCGTTGGAACCCTTCTCCTTTTAGTTCAGTATCGGGTTTCATCTGCCTTTCCAAGCTGCTTTCTTGAGTCCAGCTTAAGTCCCACCTGCTGCAGTGGGAGTGACCTGGGGCTCCTGGGGTCCAGCTGCCTTACTCTGAGGCCTCAGACTCCTGGGAGAGGTACTTCTCTGACATTTCGGTGATTTTGATCACAGGGCCTCTGAGGTTCTTCTTCTTCCGGGAGGGGGCCTTGGAGAGGACTGACTTGGAGGCGGCTACACGGGATACAAGGGGCGGGGGAGGGGAGGGGCTGGAGGTTTGGGAGCCACTAAAACATGCCTTTAGGGTCATGACCCCTACCCTACACCCTGTGCCTTCCCCACCATTGCTTCTTGGGACAGGTGGACTCACCGACTCTAGGCCTGGACTGCACGGCACTGACCACGGTGGCTGAGGGCAAATCCATCCTGGGGGAATGGGTATGGTGATATGTGAAGGGAGCTGCAGCTTTAGCTCCCTTGGGATTGGGGAGCTGGGGACTGGTGAGCGGATGGTGACTCTTGGTTGTCATTCTCAGCCCTGGATTTGTCCTATGGAATGACCCCAGCTCTCTTTGCTCCTGTCCCCTTTTTCTTCTGCATAAAATGAGCACTTGTTTTTGACCTGGACCTGTGTTCACACACATAATCACATTATCCTTCCCTCCTGCAGATGAGCCATGCTTATGATCAGCCCATTTTCCAGATGGGAAAACTGATAATTTAATTCATTGGACTGAGATCCCATAAGTGGCCGAAACAGGTCTGGGCTTTAGGCTTGCCTGGCTCACTGTGTCCTGCTGGAGGGGAGGCTGACTTTGCCTGGGCCTCCAGCTCTCCCTCTCTCCAGCCCCGCCCTCACCTGCTCTCCTCGCCCTCCACCAGCTTGCGGTAGGTGGCGATCTCAATGTCCAGAGCCAGCTTGGTGTTCATGAGCTCCTGGTACTCCCGCAGCTGCCGCGCCATGTCCTGCTTGGCCTGCTGCAGGGCAGCCTCCAGTTGGGCCAGCTTGGCCTTGGCGTCCTGGAAGGCCAGCTCCCCCTGCTCCTCGGCTGCCTTGATGTTCTCCTCCAGTTTCAGGCACTGCATACAGGACAGAGGGAGGGGGTTGGTGGGCAAGGAGGGAGGGAGCCAGCCCAGGCCAGGAGTCACCTCTGTCCTTGGTGGCCTGTGTGTCTGTGTGGGAGGGCTAAGCAACGTCATTCCTGGGTATACTGCAGCAAGAGGGTGTTCAGGTAGAGCTGAAAAGACTCTCTCCTAGGACCAGAGGGGATTCCACAAGCCACTAAAGAAGGCTGTCTAGCTGCTTATGGGGTGGCACTTGCTCTGAAGATTTGTCCTGGCTGGAAGCCAAGACTTCGGCCTCCAATCTGTTTTCCTGTATGGTTGGTGAGGGATCTGGGGGGTGGGCTCTGAGTGTGCACCATGGTGGTGGTGGTACTTTCTGAGACCTAGCATCCCTGGCCAGTTTACAGAGCAAGCTTATGTGATCTTCTTAACCACTGTGCTACTCTCCCATTTGGCAGGCAAGGAAACTGAGGTACAGAGGCACTGGGCTACCTGCTCAGGGTCATTCTGTCAGGTCTTGCATGTACTCAGTGCATAGGGGTGTGACCTTGTGTCTCCCTGCTTCCCTCCCTGCTTCCACCCTCATGCAGACACTCACGTGACTCTTGACAGAGAGGATCTGGGACCGAAGTTTCTGGATGCGCACATTGAGGTCAGCGATCTCGCAGCGGCTGATCTGGAGACTGCTCCCAAACTCTGCTGAGCGGGCGGCTCGCTCCTCCAGCTGGAAGGGAATGGAAGAAGTCACAGTGAGGAGTTGTTCACTGCACCCCTCCCAGCACCCCTCTCCCTTCATCCCTTCTCTCAGCCCCCAGGCCCGTCTCCTCCTCTGGAGCCCTACTCCCATGCCTGTCTCTCTCCTGCCCCCACCATGTCCTTCTGAATGGCCTCACTGGGCTACCCATGGTAAGCCCCACAACTGTCCCTGCAACTGGCCTGGCACTGCTGGGGGAGAGCACCACTGTGACCTCCAGGAGGGCTCAGACTGTGTACTTCCCTCCTGGCCACCTGTAGGGACTGGCAGGCGCCCATCTCTCATTGTCCCCATACCTCCCTGTGAAACGCTTGCTGTGGCCTCCTCTGCCCACCTACTGCCCTCTCCGGGAACCTCACGATATGGAACTACAAGCAACTTCAGCCTTCTCTAGATCAGCCCTCCCTGTGGCCCAGAGGGAGCCATCCCCCCCTGCATGATCAGCCCCAAACCTGGCTCCGTGAGTACGCCTCGGCCTCCTCCAGGCTGCGGGCCGCGATGGCGTCATACTGGGCCTTCACCTCCTCCACAATGCCGCTCAGGTCGATGTGGCAGCGACTGTCCATACCAACAGTTACTGAGACATCCTTCACTTGGGCTGCCAGGTCCTTCAGCTCCTGGTCAGACACAGAAGGGGAGGGCTCAGTGCTGGTGGGGAGGGTGCTAGGCCCCTTAGCCACCCACTGTTTCCTCCAGTCTCCCTGGAGAGGTATCAAAGGGTTAATGCTCTCAGCTCACATCCTCTGCTTACCTGCCGATGGGCTTCCCTCTGAGTGGAGGGATGGCAGGGAGGAGCTCTTGGCTCCAGAGGCCTTATTCCATGTCTGCCCACTGTCTGCCCAGTTGCCCACTATCAGACTGGGACATCCTCCTCCTGGTTGATGGGGAAAAGGCCCAGGAAGCCATGCTCTGGACTGGCAGGGGAGGCAGGCCCCTCTGCACGCTGTTGGTCACCATGCTCTGTGGCAAGCAACTCTGCCTCCTCTCCCCCAGTGGGTGGGAAGCTCCCTGGGAACCTGGCAGACCCATGTTCATGTCTGGGTCCCACATCTGGCAAGGTTGTTGAGCAGATGTGGGAATGGAGGATGAAGTATGGGAAGGGTAGGGTGGGGTGGAGGCGAGCCAGCCTGCACTGGCCATCGCCCTGCCTCTTTGAAAATTGGCATAGCCAGGGGAAGGCTGAGGTGTGGCTCTGGCTTGAGTGTCACATGGGAGGCCCACTGCCTGCTCCCCCTCGAGCCGGAGAGCTTGCCCCAAAACATCTCCTCCGTGTCCCTAGAGCCCTCTGGAAATAGTAGAAACAGTAGAGTACACTGCTTCTCGCAGGCTGGCTTCAGGCCAGACTGTGCTGAGGGCTCCCACACCTCCCTGCACCTCGTCCTCCCGGGTCATGGGGTGGGGGACAGGTGGGTGGTGGAGATAGCTGATGGGCAGAGCGGCACCCAGAGCTCTTGTACCTGCTGTCTGCCTCCACTGAGGGGCAAGGCCAGGAGCTGAAGCCTTCTCTGCTGGCTTCCTGTCCCCAGGCTGGCTTTCTATGACCCTAGCCTGCCAGCCTCAGGCTCCAGGGTACAGGAAGCAAGTGGGAGCAGGGCTGTCCATAGAAGTTGCCAGGTGTCACCTTGAGCCTTGGCTGCTGAACAGCAAGCTGGACCTGGCAGGGTCTCAGAGTGGGAGAGAGGACTGGGGTTGTGGAAATAGCATCACCACCAGCAGAGCACGGAGCATGAGTCATTGGCCAGAGGGCCTCAGAGAGGAAGGGAGGCTGCCAGGCAGTGGGTGGCATGGGGCTGGGGTTGCTCTGCAGATATGGCACCCAGATCAATAGTGTTCTCTGGCATTCAGCTTACTCTTGACCTCTATTTCAATCATCACATTTCAGCCAGGGTTCTCAGTCTGCTGATGGCCTCTAAAGTTTTTAAAACTGAGTCAGGATCCAAACAAGGTCTGTACCTTGCCATTGGTCCGTGTGACTCCGTTTCTCTTAGTCTACAGACACCTGCTCTGTTTCTCCTTTCCTTGTAATTTTTCTTATGGAAAATAGGACTGTCTGTCTGCTTTGTAGAATTCCCCAGAGTCTGGATTGTACCAATTGCACCCTGTGACCATGTTTAATGTGACAGCTGGCAGTGGGATCTGGAGGGCTGCTCTGATCCAGGCTCAGCCCTTTAACTTGTGGCTGCATCCTGACCCTGGAACCTGACTTTGGGAACTCTCCCATTCATTGTTGTGCTTAGGTTGTGGTGGCACCTCCGGCTTCTGTCCCTGGTGGAGGCTGATCCTTCTAACTCATGACTTGTATCTTACGGCTGTAGACTAGCGGCTAGTTGGGGTCAGATGGTTTACGTGGTCAGCCATGAAGGACACCCTGCGCATCTGCTCATCTGCCATCCCTGCCTACCAGCGCCTTCTGGTGACCAGGAGGGGCTCCTGGAAAAAGAAACTAGGGCAATGTCAGGCATTCAGAAGACCCTCTGGGGCAACCCACCTTTGTTCTGGAGCTGGCGGGACCCTGAGCTCAGTGGCTAGCTGCCCTTTGGGGTCTCCTGCTGAGGAGTTTGGGTTGGTCTTGAAATGAACTTGACAGAAGTCTCTGAGCACAGGAAGGCTGAGAGGCCAGCCCAGCACAAGGTTGAAGGTCACTCTAGACTCATGGCTGTCCTTTCTGCTGCCCCAGTTATCATACATTTCCTTCTGTTTCTTGTTTTTTGAGATGGGATCTCACTATTTTGCCCAGGATGGCCTTAAATTCCCTGGCTCAAGTGATCCTCCTGTCTCAGCCTTCTGAGTGGCTGGAACTCAGTAGCACAGACCATTATGCCCAGCAATTATGTGGCATTTCTGACATAGAGCTGTCATGTTAGCAGGGCACGGCTGAGGGCGGTTTGGGAGATGTAGTTATTGGGCTTCCTTGGTAGAAGCATAGTGAAGGTCAGTGAGTGGGGGATCCTGGTTAGAGCCCCAGCAGCACTTCCAGACCAGGACTGAGTTGGCATTTGATGTGGCACAGGAAAAGTCCAGGGCACTTCCAGGAGATGCTGTAGGGAGCTGCCTTGTCAGGATAAAGGGATCTGCAAAACACAGCTGATAGAACAGCCTCAGACCCTTTCCGCAAAGAGGCAGGCTAGGGAGGAGTATGGTACACAGAAATAGGAAACACTGTGTTCAGAAGATCTGCAGACCTGTTGGGACATGCTGGCCCCTGCCAGGAGCAGAGGGTATAACAATGCTCATGTGTGGTGTGGAGGTGCCACCTTGGGATGGGCCCCCTGCACCCTAAAGTTGGCAAGAATTAAGCCAAGGTACAGTTTAGGGCTTTCCTTAGGAGCTGGAGCCTGAGGTAGGTGTGTGTGTGTGTGTGTGTGTGTGTGTGTGTGTGTGTGTAACCACCCTTGTAGCGTTCCCCACTTCAGGACAGACGCTCAAGGGGTAACTTAGTGCTAATTGGTGAAATGTAGCACTTAAGCATCCTGGACTCTGAATACCACCCCCTCTCATTATTTAGGTAGCCCGGGTATCAAGTTTTTTTTTATACCAGGGATTGAACCCAGGGATGCTTAACCACTGAGTCATATCCCCAGCCCTTTATATATATATATATATTTTTTTTTTTTTGAGACAGGGTCTCACTAAATTGCTTAGGGCCTCACAAAGTTGCCAAGTCTGGTTTTGAGCTTGTGATCCTCCTGCCTCAGACTCCAGAGCTGCTGAGATTACAGATGTGCACCACTGTGCCAAGCCCTAGCCAAGTTTTTAAACTTCTCTGAGTCTTGGCAAAATGGGTATAATTATAGAACCAAAGCCAGCTAACATTTATTAAATATTTACCATGTTCCAGACACTATTCTAAGTCCTTTAGGATCTATTAAAAAATAAATCCTTACAAAAAGGGTAGTGCTATTATTCTTCCTATTTTAAAGATGTGAAAGTTGAGGCAGAGAGAGAGAGAGAGAGAGAGGGAAGGAGGGAGAGAGAGAAATATTACAATAACCTGCTCTGGTTCAGCTGGTTACTAAAACATGGTTCAAATCCAAGCCGCTCTAAAATCCGTGCTTTCTCAATCATTAGCCCTAATTCATGGACTTGTTGAGAGGATTAACTGAGATTAAGAGGAAAGCTCAGAGCACAGTGCCTGGACTATGGTGCGTGCTCAGTGGATAGTAAGTACAGATACTATTGTTGTAACTGGTGAAGGTGATGGAGCAGGACACCATGTCCAGGGACAAAGCAGCCTGTGCCTGGAGTGGCCACCCTGCCCATGCTGCTTAGATAGCACTGTTCCTTCTGCAGGGATCTGCCTCCCAGGAGTGAGCCTGGCTGCAGGAGGCTATCAGTAGATTCCAGAACCAGAGCCCATGGGTGGAGCAGGCAGTGTTCATTCTGAATGCATCCAAGACCCCAGTGCACCCAGGAGCTGGAACACACTGCCAAAGCTGAGGGGAATGTGGGCTTCTGCCAGCCCAGGGTCCTCTCACCCTGCTAGCTCTTGTCCCAGGAGGGGAAGGGCAGATGGGTGTGGAGGAGGCTGCAATGTACAGATGAGGCCCTGAGAAGATCATGGTCATGGGGTCCCACCCAGTGGGCTGGAAAGGGCCTTGTAGGTGTCCCAGCTGTGTGGCGCCTGTGTGTTGGGAGAGGGGAGGGCTGTGTTTTTTGGGATAATGGATGGAGCCTAGATAGCAATGCTTTTCTGATCTCGTTCAAAGTTGACATTAGGGTGTCCAGGATTCTGGGGATACTCATGTTCTGCTATGTTTTCCTGTAGCTGGCTAGTCCTCACGCTTAAACCTGCTCTTTCCAGCTAGTCGTAGGTGGCTACTGAGCACTTGGACTGTGTTTAGTCTAAACTGAGATAAACTGTAAGTGTAAAAAAATACACCAGATGTTGCATGTTTAATGAGACAAATGATATAAAATAACTTAATAATTTTTATATTGATTACATGTTGAAATAATCATATTTTTGGTTATGTTGAGCTAAAGACATTATTAAATTTAATTTTTTTGTTTCTTTTTAAAAAAATGTGGGTTCTGGAAAACTTAGATACAGATCATATTCTATTTCCATTAGACAGTTCTGGCTTAGAGACTCACTGCGTGAGGATCTTTTTAGCAAATTGTCAGTGTTTTCCTCCTCAACTTCCAGTGGTACAGGGAGAAAAACAGAACTTGAATCCCAAGGTCAACTGGCCACCTGGCTGCTTCCAAAAGCAACAATAACTGCTACACAGTTGCTCCTCTGTATGCACAGGTTTCACATCCCAGGACTTGACCAACCCACGGATGGGAAATTGAACATGTGTAGCAATTCCTTGTAATAACGGCTATTTACATAGCATTTACATCATGTTAGGTATTATAAGTAATCTAGTAGGAGCTAAAGTGTATGGAGGGATGTGTGTAGGTTCTATGCAAATACTATGCCACGTTATGTGAGGACTTGAGCATCCAAGATGCTTGGTACATGCTGGGGTCCTGGAACCAATTCCTTGAGGACACCGGAGGCGGGTAACTATAATGTCCAGGCACCTGCTGCCTTCACTGCAGTCCCTGCTCCACAGTGATCTTACAATGTGCCCTAACCCCTGTGTTACTCCTCCCTGGTGCCCCCCAGTGCCCTTCATACTCAGATAAGGTCAAACGCCATCTTAGCGCCCAAGGGCCTGCATGAGCCCGGATGATTCTTGCTGACCCAAGGCTCCAGCTCTGCTCGGGCTGCTCTGACCACAGTGACTTCCTTCTTTTTCTTTATTCGCCAAGCTCACACCTGCCTTAGGGACTTTATACAGCTCTTCCACTGGCCTGGACCCTCCCTGTCCTTGGCCTTGGCTTGTTTGTGCTTCCTGGCTGTGGCCCTGATCCTGTCCTCTCCCGCCAGCACTGGTGTGTCACTGGCTTCTTTGAAATCCTGCACTGATGTCCACCTGAGTGATCTCCCTCAGGTGCTTGTTCTCTTGCGTGTTACCTGTCTCCTCTGAGCTGGATGGAGCCCTCCTGATGAGGAGGGACTTTTGTCTTGCTGTGGTGGTGGAGCAATGCTGGCACTCACAGGCAGGCCACAAACACTTGTCTAATGAATGAGTGGGTTTGTCCACATCACAACTCTACCACATTTTACAGATGAGGAAACTGAGACACAGAGAAGAGATGCAGCTTGCTCAATGTTGCAGAAGTGGTAAGCAAGGTTGAGTCAGGATTGGGGACCTGGCTGACAGCTTGAACTCAGAGCTTGCAGAGAGGTTGGTATGAAGGGCAGAGCAGAGATTCAGAAATGCTGATGCCTCCCTGGCCTGCACCAGCCCACCCAGAGTTTGGGCAGAGGAGCCCTAGCCTACTTCTCATTGCCAGCCAGTGGACATGGAGCCCTGGACAGCCCTGCAGGGCTTGGCTTGACTGTGGAGGGACACTTTCCAGGGTTACTGGTGTGGGTGGACCTGGCAGCACAGCCTTCCTGCTGCTCCACAGGGTGATGGGGTTCTCTCTGCTGTGCTGTGTGCCTTGGGCACAAACAGGTCTCAGTCCCACAGGGGCCCCAGGGGAAACTGAACCTGCTGGAATGGAGTGTGACCCATGCAGGGACACAAGGTCTAACTTCCCTGTTCACAGGAAGAAGCCGCGAAACTGTGGCCAGAAGCCCACAGGACCCACAGTAGAATATTTTGATTGTGGTGGCGCCTTTGATCTCTGCTCTCATCTTGGCTGCCATGTTATAGGGTGGCACCAACAGTGTGCAGCGCCCAGGCCTGCTGACTGAGCCATGTCGACCCCAGCGATGATTCTGCCCATTCTTAGCTAAACCAAAGACACTGTGGAAGCGTCCTTTAGTGCAGAGCTTCACTTTTCCACCCCCTAGCCCCTGAAAGAGGGGAGGTAGAGAGGAGGTACCCTACAAGCAACAGGGCAGTAGGGGAGCACACCAGGAGCCTGCAGCAGGGCCATTTGGGGACTGGACCGGCAGAGGCCTTGCTGGACCACTGTGCACTCACGCTCAGCTGAAGGCTTAAGAGACAAATGAGAATGTATCCCGGAGGCTTCTAGTCTACACTTGTTGGATCATTTTTGTTCTGGGAGAAACCAATTATGCGTCTTGCCAGTTTTAGCCCAAACCGGGAAGGGTGAAATGCAAAGCCAGCAAAGCTAGAACTGGGGGTCCTGTGGTTTAGGCTGCAGGAATGAGAGAGAGAGAGAGAGAGAGAGAGAGAGAGAGAGAGCAGTCCAATCAGAATGGCTATTCAGGCCCCTGAATTGAGGCCAGCCTCCTGATCCTTGCCCAAGGCATCTGGTCCCCTGTGTGCCCTTGGCACTCCAGCACGCAGGAAAATAAGGTTATCCATGAGATGAGTGGCACAAGGGGACATGTAGGATATTGACATCAGGACAGGAAGGAGCATAGCAATTGCTATGTTTGTTTCTGGACATCACGACCGTTGAAGTTTCCAGCCCCCTGGATGCCCTCCCTTTCCCTGCATCCCTTGCCCGTGGAACTCAGCTCTGCTTGACAGGACCTCGGCCCCATCTCACTCACCTGTTCGTAGATGGTTCTCATCAGCTCCACGAAGCTCTGCAGGCCTTTTAACTTGGTTTCTAGTTCAGTCCGCCGAAGACACTCAGCATCCAGGTCCTGGGGTTGGGAGCAGCCGTGAGAGATGGAATGGGACAGTGGGGTTCTGGACAGGACTGGGAGCGGGAACTTAGCTTCCTGGGTGAGAGTGGGGCTGATTCCCAGAGGAGATTTGGCCCAGAGCTTGGGGAAAGGAGCCAGGTGGGGACTGGTACATCTCTCTTTCCGTCCCTGGGTCCTGGGACTTAAGGCATTTGAGGGCTTTGCTTGGGCACAAAAGAAAGTGGGTGATTCTGAGAGAAAGCGGGTGGGGGCCAAAGAGGAAGGAGCCCTGGGTGGGCTGGGCAGGCTACCTTCTTCAGCTGGACAAAGGTGAACTCCAGGTCTGTACGCTTGGAGATCTCGTCCTCATACCTGTTGGGGGTTTGGGGGTTGGGAGGGAAAGGGAGGAGATGGCTCAGATGGGTGTGGCAAGAGCTTGGGGTGGGTTAATTCCATTTGGATGGGCTTTCAGTGCCTTGTGCCGTTAGAAAAGAAGCCCATCCTTCAGGTGGATGCACTTTCAAGTCTTCTATGACATGCCCCAGCTCCCCAGCGACACTGACTCCCCATTCTCTCACATCTTCCCATCAGCTTCTGCCCCCTCTGGTTCTGCTGCGTGGGCACCTCCTCCAGGAAGCCTCCTTGACTGTGGTCCTTTCACCTGGCACATGGTTCCTTCCTGTCTCCCTGCTTCCTGCCCTGAGAATCTCAGATTCATACAAGCTGTGCTTCAAGTGGTGGCCTCCCCAGCCTCCTTCTCGCAGCTCACTGTCACCTACCTCCTCTCCCTCCCTGCAGCCCCACCCTTCTTCCCTCTGTGTCGATAGACAGTGGGACACCATCTCATCATGCTCCTTCCAAAGGAAGGATGGGAAAAGGATGTTTTTGGACAAGGAATTTTACCCCTTGTGGCTTCCTTGTCTAGGGGTGTGTGTGCAGGGACCAACAGTGCACTGTGACTCTCTTCCCCATCAAGGCCACCTCGTGTTAGTTAGCAACAAGAATACTATTGCATGGGGTTGGGAGGGGGTGGACAGGATCCTTCCATTCCTGACCCAACCCTCTTCCTCCAATCAAGACATTTGTTTCAGTCTCCCTGGTGGGTGCCATCTGCAGGCCTCAGACTTCCTACCCCAGCCCTGGCTGGCCCTAGAGCATACAGGATTCTGTGGCTTCTGTGATCTTCCCTCCTCTTCAGGGAATGCCTGAATCATGGGCAGTTCTCGTGTTGGTCACCTGAGGCCTGCCCTAGTCCCTGACCTCATAGCAGGGATGCCGTCATCGTCATCCC
Organism: Aplodontia rufa; assembly: GCA_004027875.1. NCBI lineage: Eukaryota > Metazoa > Chordata > Mammalia > Rodentia > Aplodontiidae > Aplodontia > Aplodontia rufa. The sequence continues at coordinate 40,170 of PVKS010003265.1, read as the reverse complement.
TGGCCTGTCTCTGCTGGCTGGACCTGCCACTCTCCATGCCTTCTTGTTCACTAAGGAGCTGAGGGTAGTGGGGGCCTGCAGGGCACTTGGATCTCTGGATCCTGATGGGTGCATAGGCTGCTCCTGGCCAAATCTTGGCTCCCAAGAATCTGAGACGCTCTGAGGGTGCTGGTCACAGGGGCTGGGCAGAGGGGTGAGCCAGGGAGAACAAAATGTCCCAGAAACTCCCTGAAGATAAAAGGGTGTGACTGATGCTGTGGGCCGCCTCCTTCCTATGCTGGGCACTCACCTACATCCTCTCCCACGACTCTCAGTACCCTAAGAAGGAAGGTCCTATGGGTCCCCTTTGACAGATGAGGAAGCAGAGGCTTGGAGAAGGGCTTGGAGGTTCCATGGTAAGCTGGATGAGCTGCAGGCTCAAGTTCTGGCTTCTCTGATGACTTGCTCTGTGGCCTTGGGTAAGTTACTCGAGCGAGTGTGTGCCTTAGTCATGATAATGGGGATGTTGTGAAGACCCAAAAGGTTGGGACATAAAGTGTTTGTAACTCTGCCTGCCCCCCTGCCTTGGCCTCTAGCATCCTCAGACAGAAGCCTGGGAAGCTCAGAGTGGAGCTCACAGATACTTAGGGATGGGCTAACTTGTATAGGCTCCCCCTGACATCTGGGGGACTGAGGAACTCCCTGGTCTGGGGGTGGGGGACCCCTACTGGCTGGTGCCCCACATTCAGGCAGGAGGCCAAGCCCACCCCACCCTCTCTGGGTAGCATAGTCCTGCCTTCGGAAAGGACATAGGGGATGACAGTCTTGGGGGGACCCAGGCCTCACCCCTTCTCTGCCCTTTCCACCCTCTATGCAGCCTTCCCTCCTTTCCCTCATCACCCACCCTCCAACTGTCACTTGGCCCATGTAGTAATTCCTAAATGCTTGGAGCCTGCTCTCTGTCCCCTGAAAAACCTTAGAAGAGGACCTTAGGTCTTGGACTGGGAGCACCGGGTGCCATCAGCCTCCCACCCGCTAGATGTCCTTGCTGTGTGATGGGGGAAAGGAAACCTATATTTCCAGGGTGTTCCTGGCAGACCTGCCGATAGAGACTACCAAGGGGAAATACACGGGGGAGTTGAGGAGAGTGTAGTAACCCACTCTGGCAGAGGACACAGGGGGCCTGGGGATCTGAGAAGACTCCTCATGGCACACTGCCCAGGCTGGGCCTGCCCTGGCCCTCCAGAGGGCATGGGAGTGGGTGGACTGGGACTGGCCAAGGCCTGGCGGGGGAGAGGGAGGCTGGAAGCCCAGCAGGCTCAGGCCAGATGCTGGGTTCCTGTCTGGGGTTGGTTCCTAGTCCCCCTGAGGCTACTGATAGTCCATCCCCAGACTTTGTGAAAGTTAGTAAAGCCCCTTCCTCAGGGGGTGTGTGCCCTGTCCCAGCCTGCAGGGCTTGATGCTTAACTGGTCTCGGCTCCCCTCAGTCGCTTGCTCTCGCTTGTTAGGCAGCTTGCACAACTGCAGGCGGTGTCCCTGAGTCACTTACTGTGTGGGCTTGGGCAAGTTGCTTCCCCTTAATGGGCCTCTGCCTTGTCCTTAGTAAATAGAAAAGTTAGATTATCCAATCCTTGGGGTCCCTGCTACCTCCAAGCCCTTGGAAGTCTATCCTCACAGAGGCTTAGGTGACACTTTGTGCCCAATTCTGCCTCATTCCTTTGCCAGCCTGCCAGCCACGGGCTCCCAAACCCTAGGCCCTTTCCAGCTTGTCACACCTGCACCCCTCTCCCAGGTAACTTGTTTATTTCTGGGAGTGAGGCTGATCTCATCGCCTTGCAGAGGTAGGGCCCATCCCCTCCCTGTTGGGGCTCCACCCAGCATCTCCTGGCTTCTCGGGCCCCAGGCTCTGCACGGCTAGGCTGCAGTTCCTTGGACCTGGCCCGCAGCCCCGGGAACCTCGCCACTAGACCCAGTTTCTCTTCACCTACTCGGGTGGGTTCCCTACCCAGAGAGGAGACAAGGGGGCCTGAACTGTAAGTCAGATAGCAGGCGGATGGAAATCAGGCAGAGGGCCAGACACGGGCTGAGCCAGGTGAAAACAACAGATAGTTTGTACAGGACTTCCAACTACACAGAGCTCCCACAGACACCATCTGGCTGGGCCGGCAGAGTTTAGGGATGGCTTTAGCATGCAGGACTGTGTGCCTGGGGACAAGCCCTGCCCTCTCTGGGCCTAGGTTTGCTTCCTTGTGAAAGGAGAACCAAACACTCCCCATCCAGCTCTGCCATTCTCTGATCCTTGGAGGGTCAGAGACTTACTATGGACCAGCGAAATGGGTGGCGGATTCTGGTGAACCACTGTGGCTCCATGGTCAGATGTTGGGAAGCTGGACAATTCAGAATGGGCAATCAGATACCCTGTGTGTTTCCTAGGACCGGGGAGGGTAGGGCTCCAGGAGAGGTGGACAAGCTGAACCACAGCCCAGATCCCTGGATCCCTGGACAGGCTGCCTCCACCCTCCAGCCCTGCTGGGCTCCTGCTGCAGAGAATACAGGCCTCACCCCCAGCTGGCAGGGCTTGTGGCTGGGCTGCACTGGCAGAAGGGAGACAGGGGTCCAGCTGTGTACCCCATCACTCTCACCTTGACTGGGGGGACCTCAAAATGAGGCCAGACCCAAGGACAGGGGAGCAGCGGCACAGCCGCTCTGCTCTGCCTCAGCGTCTGTGATCTAAAGCCCTGCCAATTATCTGGTAAGAGAGGGTCACCTGTCCGCTAAGTGCCAATTCTGTCCTCCTAGACCAGGGGCAGCAAATTGGCTCCAGGCCAATTCAGTTCAGCAGACTCATGTCAAGGCCCTGCTGGGAGCTGGGAGCTGGGAGCTTCAGCCTCCCAGGGCACGGAAAGCAGCCCTTACTATTTCCAGGCACCACGCTGACCTCTCACCTTGTCTCAGCCTCAGGTTGGAATCAGCTGCCATCATTCCCATTTCACAAAGGAGGAAATTGAGGTTCAGATATCAAGCAACTTGCTCAAGGTCACAAAGCTAGTGAGGATGGGGGCAGGGATTGATGTCCCTCTGGGTCTAATGGTCAGGACTGGGCCCATAACCACTGGGAAGTACTGCCCACCCACTGTTTGCTTGTCTGTCTGTCTGCCCCACTAAGTTGCCAAAACATCTTGCAGGTGGGGGCTGTGTTTTCTTCATCTCTCTAGTTCCCAGGTCACCTAGATGCTTGGCTGTAGGGGATTGTATCTTTACTCAAGAAAAACCCCCACCCTTTCTGCACCTGCCTGCTCCCCTCTCCTTTTCATCCAGCTGAAATAAAAACCCAACGCCATATTCAAGCAAAAGGCCAGCTGTTGGTCCTTGAATGACATCATGTCCTGCCTCAGTTTAGCGCATGGGCATGAGCAAGTGTGTTTGCAGGCACATGTGGAAGGCTGCTTGTGCCAAGGACCAGAAAGCCCAGGGTCCAGCTGTGAGCAGCACAAGACTGACTTTGTTAAAAGGGGAGGGGTGGCTGCAGGTTCACTGAGGTATCCCCAGTATTTATAATGGACCTGGCACATATGAGTCCTCAGTAAATATGTCTTGAAAAGAAATAACTTCTTTCCCCTTTCTCTGGCTTGGGAACCTCCCACCTGAGTGCAGCTTGGTCCCCACCCTCAATCCCTGCCCATGGCTCCCATAGTGTGTGTTGGGACCTACCGGATTCGAAACTCCTCCACCTTCTCCAGCACCTGCAGCAGGTTGGCTTCTAGCTGTCCTCGCTCCTGGCTCACTTTGCGCAGTTCCTCCTGCAGCCGGCCCTGGTATGCCTCATAGTGATGCCCCAGGTCGAAGATGCCAGAGTCCTGACCCTGCAGGAAGCTCCAGCGGGTCTCCAGCAGCTGGTTGCGCTGTTCCAGGGCTTGTACCTGGGAGAACAGGAGGGCACTGAGTGGGCTGGGGCAGGGCCCATCGCGGGTGGCCCCAGGCCCCAGGGGGGCGTCCCTGGGAAGGGATGGCTCCTCTGCTGCACACATCCACTCGGGTTGCTGGAGCATTCAGAGCGCACCACCAGTGACTGATTATTCCAGCTATAGATGCTGAGATAAGGGGAGAATCGAGGTGGAGCCAATTAGCAAAGTCTTCCGAGGGAGGGCAGGGCTGGTGAGATGAGGGAGGGGGAACCTGGGCGTGAGAGGGACTTCCTGGGCTGGCTTCTGCTTCCAGTTAGAGTGAGGATGAAGACCGGGGTGGGGGAGCTCTTAAACTCTGCATCTCCCATGTCTCCTACTCTGACTTCTGCAGGACTCCTGCACCCCATGAACCATATCCTAGCCATCAGCAGGCTGTCAGAGTCCCTCTTGGGTCCTTCCTTCCCTCCCCTAGTCCTGCCCAGCGTGACCTGGGCCTCCTCCTGCCTCTTCTCCCTGCTGTCCTCTCTGGACCCCAGCCTGTCTTTGTACTCCCCTGCCCGCATTCCCAGCCCTGCCTGCTCCCAGTGTTTCTCTCTCAGGGAGCCCCTGACTCAGCTTCCCAGACGCTTCCTCCCCCCAGCAGGCCCTCACTTTATCTGCTTCTTGCCTGTTCTGACCACCACCTGTCTCCCTGTCAGACTGGGAGCCATGGGCAGCCCTCCTGGGGTCCCACTGTGATGGGAGGGATGGCTGGGCCTGCTCCTGGACAGCGTGGGCTGCTTGGGTCATGAGGACGTTGGGACAAGCAGCTCAGTGATGCTCCTTGTGAGCACAGGCGAGAAACTGGGCCCCTCCCACCCCTGCTGGTGCTGCTGGCCTGGCAGAGAGCGCAGCCAGCAGCCTTTCGGCTTAGCTGATCTGTGTTCTTCATTTACAGTGGGTGATGGAGGCCCTGGGGGATCAGGTGCCTTGTCCAGGGTCACACAGCCACCGAGGGCCAAGCTTTCCCAACAGGCCCCTCTACTGGCTGCTGCCCACCCTGGACCTTCATGGGCTCCCTTTCTCTCCTCTCTGACTGCCCAGGTTTCCAGTTTTCTCCTGAGTTGCTTGGATGGCCTTGGCGAGTCCCCTCTGATACTGTAGATCATACCAGCAGCAGTGCTAGCTGTGATCTGTCATTCCTGTGCTTAGTCCCATCTGTTCTGGTAGGTTCTGCTTGAAGCTGCCCTAAGCCTACTGTATGCTGTAGTTATAGCCAAACAGGTTCAGTAAGAATGGGGGTCAAGAGGGTTCTGCCCTGCTTTGTGTGTGTGAGAGGAAGTGTTGGGGGGAGGTATCAGCTCACCCCACCTTCTCTCCATTTTGACAAGCAGGAGTCCAATGTTTACACTGAGGGTGGGGTGGGAAGAGAGATGTGAAGTTCCTTCCTCCACCCACGAACAATAGAAAACCTTCATACCAGGAAGTTCTTCCCTTAGTCTAACCTCAATGCACTATGCCCCACCACTAGTCTACTGAGAGAGAGTGCGCTGGTTGGTCCATCCCAAGGGCACTTGTTGTCTTAGGGGGTTAGGGGCAGTTTTTTGTCTCCCGCTGCCCTTGGGAGAGTCTCTTGTTGTCTCTGTGGGTGGGGTTGGAAACTCACCTCCCACCCAGGTCCTTCCCTGCAGAAAGGCTCCTCCCTCTAGGAACAAAGGCCTAGGGAGGGCCGATAATCCCAGTGCCCTAAGAGGTGCCGGCCCTTCCAGGCCTCCTGCCTTCCTCTTATTCTTCTCCTTTGCTCTGGCTGAGCCCCCTGCCTTTAGATCTTACAGGGGCTTCAAGAGCAAATTCTGGCCTATCTGCCTCCCTATTTTATAGATAAGGAACCTGAGGCCCAGAGCCATGGAGCACACTGGTCTCACTCTGTAGTCCTGGGCCAGGTTGGGGTGCAGGTTGCAGGGAGAGAGATGTTTTCCCAGGCGAAACCGAGCAGTCTAAGCTGGAGCTGCTGCTGGAGTTGGGGACACCTTGGGGGAGGTGAGCCAACCACCTTGTGACTTCTGGTCCCCAAGCTTATGGGGCTGTGTCTCTGGTGTAGGGAGGTCCTGTTCCTCTGGAGAGATCACTGAGTCCCCTGCTTTCAGTCAAGGAGCCCCAGAGTCTCTTCATCAGGAAGGGTGGGTCTCTGTTCTGCATTCAGGCAGGGAGGGCACCAGGTACTTTCTGAGGTCACTCAGCAGAAGATATGGCATTTCACTACTGTCCTTGAGTTCCCCCTCTACAGCTTCCTCCAGCAACCTCAGACAGTTCTTGCTCTTGTCTGCCTCCTTCACTTCTGTTATGTGTGCAGAGATCTGCTGGATGTGAACACTGCCCACTTTTCCTCACCCCTCTGGCTGCTACTTCTCCTCAGCCTCTCATCTCACAGTTGTGACCTTGCTAGTCCTTCCCTGGCAGGAGCTCAGTGTCACCTGTAGAACAGAGTAGGACTGAGCCGTGGAATATGAGGCACAGAGAGGGTAAGTGGCTCACCTAAGGAAACACAGCTTCAGGGCCTCTCTGCCAACTCCTGTCCACTCCCTACCTCCCCAACTCCTGCTTGCTCTCAGGTTTCTTTCCATACTTCAGAGGGACTAGAAGGGGATGTGGAGTGGGTACCCCTTCCCCTCCTCTTTGCTTGGAGTTCTCACCCTTTCACCGATCATGCCATCCATTCCCCTGGCCCCCTGGGCCTGCACATCTTGCTTCAACATGGCCTCACCCTGTCCACCCAGTCCTTCACTCCTCCCTCTAGGAGGGACCGTCTGACCCTGCTTCTCCAGGCTCCTGCCTGGAAGAGACTGAGGATCTCCCTGGGCCAGGCCCACTGATTTGATTTTTTTTTTTTAAGAGAGAGGGAGGGGCTGGAGCGGTGGCTCAGTGGTTACAGTGCTTGCCTGGCATGCCCAAGTACCTGAGTTTGAACCCCAGCACCATGTACATAACTAAGTGTCTGAGGAATGAAAGTCATGTGAAAAACTAAATAAAAAATTGCTTCTCTCTCTCTCACTGTCCCCTCTTTCTTTTTTTTTTTTAAACAGACACGTTTTTTGTTTTTTTTTTTTAAAGAGAGAGGGACAGTGAGAGAGACAGAGAAAGAGAGAAACAACTTTATTTAGTTTTTTCGCATGGCCTTGGTTGCTCCAACACTTAGTTGTGTACATGGTGCTGGGGTTTGAACCCGGGTCCTCGTGCTTGCCAGGCAAGCGCCGAAACCGCTGAGCCACCGCTCCAGCCACTGTCCCCTCTTTCTTAAAAGAGAGAGAGAATCAATTTTACTCAGTCTCTCATGTGGCTCTAGTTGCTTTGACACTATGCTGTGTATGTGGGGCTGGGGTTCAAACCCATGAACTCGAAAATGCAAGGCAAGTGCTGCAACCGCTGAGCCACCACTCCAGCCCCACTGATTTTTAAATTTAACAGTTATAAAGCACTTACCATGCATCAAGTGTGTTCTAACTGCTTCTCAAAAATTATCCCATTTGATTGACAAGCCCATTATACTGAAGCGCACTGAGGCACAGAGAGGTTAAGTAAGTAATTTGCTTAAGATGAGGCAGCTGGCCAGCTTTGGAGCCAGGATTTAAACCCAGCATGGTGCTTCAGATGTCACTCTCTTCATCGCTGCCATTGGGGCCCTCATAGCTATTAGTAGGGAATAGGACTCCCTGGGCCAGAACCTCAGCAATCAGGGTCCCCAAAGCTGGTACCTCCAGCTCCCTACAGCCCACCACGAAGGGCACCCATCTCAATCCTAATTGTGAGGCTCTAATTCTGCTAAAGATCTCCAGTGGTCCCTGAGCACAGGACCCCAACCCTAAGACTCCCTCCTCATGCCTACACTTATCCGCTCTCACCCCACACAGAGGCACAGGGTGACATCAGCACTGGCACTGGAGGTAGAAAAGCCATTCGAGGGAGAAAAGCCACCCATCTGAGCCAAATTACATAGCTCAGTTAAGCATTCCTTTTAAGGGATTAACCGGGTTTGGTGGGGAGGACTTTGGCAGAGCCTTGCCTCCCCAGGGCAGCCGCTCTCCGAGGAAAACCAACCTAGCAGCAGGGCTCTGTGCCGCCAGGGCTGTGGGAAGGGATGTTCTGCCTCAGTGAATGACTGTCTTCTCTCTCCAAGGATCCATATCTGGCCATCCAGGTGTGGACCAGGAAACTGGTCTAGGTACGTGGACAGGGGCGCCGGGGGAGAGATGAAGCCCAACTCATGAGACCACTGGCTTTGTCTCCTCAGCCTGGATTCACATCTAAACCGTACCTCTTGCTGGTTGCTTAGGCCAGGTACATGGCTTTCTCTGGCCATCAGTTTCCTCATCAGCACGGTTGGGAGAGTAGCAGCCGCTTCAGTACTGCTGTGTGGGCTCAGTTACACCCTATTTGCCAAGTCCTTGCAGAGGGCTGGCACTGGCAGATGTTCTGGGCATGTTACTGTTTTCCTTCTGCCCCTCTCTGCCAGCTCCCACCCTATGGGGCAACCAGCATATGCAGAGGAACCCAAATCAGAACCATGGTGCACACAGGACTGAGCCAGGGCAAAAGGCTGGGTTTGTTTACTGGGAGGATCAGAAGATAGTTTTCCTCATCTGTGAAATGGGCATAGAACTACCTTATTTTACAGGGTTGTTGAGGGAAATAAATACATAAAGCAAGCATCTGGCCCAGTGCCTGGCACAGAGTAAACAGTTAATCCATGCAGCTGTTAATATTGTGATGGTTATTTTGGGGTGGGGCAGGAGGGAGCAGAGTTGGGAGGCCTGGTCAGAAGTTTCTTGGAGGTGAGCGACAGCAGATTTGGGAGGTAAACAGGACTTTCTGGGTTGCTCCTTCACTCTGGGGGTAGAGATGGGTGTGAGGGCCCCAAATCAGCTTCAGGCCATGGGTAGTGGAATCTAGGAAATGGGGAGAGTGGTGTTGGGGACTGGCTCCCTCTACTCAGGTGGGGTGCAAGAGGCGCAGCTGGCTGCCTGCTGGCTGCCTAGTCCTGACGGAGGCATCCATCCCTGCATTCCTATCTCCTGACTCCCCAAGCTACATCTTTCCCCACGCAGCCTCAGCAGCAGCCTCCTTCCGGTAGCACCACACACCCCCTGGCCCTGCCAGCTCTTCTGACAGGGAAGTTGAGCAGAGCTGCCTTGAGAGAGATGCTACAGGACCAGAGGTTTGAGGAATGGACAGGAGCACGACCTTGGGAGGTCATCCCCGTTGTTCACCAGTCACGCCTCCAGGAGCCTGGGAGGAGGCATTCCCTTGGTCCCAGTGCTCCTCCCTAGTCCTCTATGGGGGATAGGGTAAATCCTAGCTATGGGCATGTTCTTATCCAGACACCCCAAAGAGGCCATCCTGGAGTCCCTTTATCCTCCCTAGATAGGATGGACCAGGACCTCCCTCCCTACATCTCTGCTCAGGGTTAGCCTGTGGGTTAGCAATGCTTCCTCCCCATTGGCCCGGGGCAGGGGTGGGGCAGGATGACCCATGCTCAGCCTCCTGCCCAGGCCTGGCGCTCCTTGGCTTTCAGTACCCCCTCTTCTGCTCACCTTGCCAATCAGGGAGGCAAATTTATCATTGAGAACCTTCATCTCCTCCTTCTCCTGGTTCTTCTGCTGCTGGATGGCTGGGTCCACTTTGAGGTCCAGGGGCACCAGCAGGCTGGGGTTCACGGTCACCTTTGGGATGGTGCCAGCTGGCCAGTAGCCTGTGAGGCTGCGGGAGCTGAAGCTTGGCACAGGGGCCCCACAGGTGCCCCATCCTGAGGTTCCAGGCCGGGGGCTGCCTGTTGGGGTCACTTCACAGCTGCTGAGGCTACTGAAGCCAACAACGCAGGAGTGGCAGGCCATGGTGGCCCCCCGGCCTGGGAGCTGGAGGGCCCAGGGATGAGCGAGGAAGCCTTGGAGAGCAGGCGGGTGGCAGGCGGCTGCCTCTTGTCACAGCCAGGGCAGGCTGGGGACTGAGGTGCAAACACCTGTTGTACAGTGCTCATTACCTGCAGGAGGGCGGGACGCCTGCAGCCCGACCAACCTGTTAGATGATGTGTTGCTCCTGCCCCTCCTCCGACACCGCGCTCTCCCTTCCCAGCCAGGGCTCTGCCTCCAGTGAGGACTGGACCCAGGCCCACCCCCCACCAAGCAGGGGCTCCCTGGGGGAGGGGGCCAGGTTGGCCCCTGGGTTGGGGGTGGGGAGGCAGCAGGAAGAAGGTAGATTAAATAGAAAGGAGAGAGGAGAGAGAGACAGCCTGTCACCACAGAGCTGAGCATACCTGAAGGCTGACGTAACTGGGCTCACATACTTCTGGAAAAGATGAAGCAAGCACGGCCAGAGCTCCGGAGTGTAGGGCAGCTGTCCTGGGCACTGTGCCAGCCTGGCATTGGAAAACAGCACCTTTATTATTTATTATTGTTCTAGCTGCCAAAGAGTCTCTCTGGTGTATCTTTCTCCCCTCCTTCCTTCCTTCCTGCCTTTGCTCATTATGGGGGACCTGCTAAGTGCACCCCACTGTCTCAGGGCTGGAGGAAAGAGATGGTCAAGGCTGGAGTCCTTGGCTTTGGAAAAGTGAGACTGGGTTCAAGGCAGCTTGGCTGCTCACCGCAATTGTGACCTTGGGCCGGTTACTAGATTTTTGTCCTCATTTGTGAAGCATGCATGAGAATCCAGGCTGCATGGAAGGTGGAAGGTGTGCTAGGCAGAGCCTTGGTGGCTTCCGTATGGGTGCTTGCCTCCCTTGTAGCAGAGCCAGCTGCATAAGATGCCTCCAGGGCTGTGAGAACATTTCCCTGCCGCCCCCCTCTCTGCTTTCCATTCCATCTTCTTCACTTCTCTTCCTCTGGCCTCTTTCATATTCATTATGCAGTAGAATAGAAGAAAACATTTGACCTCATAGAGCCTCCGTGGGGCAGCAGGAGGCTCACAGCCAGGGTGCTTTTCCTGCCTTCCCCATTCATCCACTTCCAGGACATTGGCAGCTCTCTGGCCCAGCCTCTTCCTTTCTTCCTGGCCTGCTGGCCTGTAGCCTGGTGGCTGGCTCTGTCTTCCCTGGACCTGGCACACCACCCTTGAGCAGAGAGAGGCATGTGTCCACGAAAGACTCAAATGGTCAGAGATGGAGGGGTCTCTGCCCCCACTGGGACCAGCAGGAGATGAAGTCTTTAGGGGGTACTGCTTGCCAAGTTGCCTTTCCACCCTGGGCCTCTACCCCAGTTCAGATCTTTTCCCACACATGGGTGCTTCTGGTTCACTAGAACACAGAATCACAGTGGTCTGCACTGAGACTCTGGTCCATGCTGGTCCTGGATCCTAAGATCTGCTGGTGGGTGGGTTGGTGAGGGACTTCTGGGTGACTGGGCATCTCCAACAGTGTCTGCCTCCACTTCTGCCACCTGTTGCCCTCCCCCACTCAATAGCCACTCGCATGGCCACCCCAGCTTCCCATCATCTTTATCCTGGCCTGGTATCCAAATGGCATGTGGTCAGACATACACCTTGTTGTCCCCTCCCCTGGTCACTCCTGCATGCTCCCTGGGGAAGGGAGGGGACAGGAAATGGCATCTGGGCTCTGCTAAGGCCCCGTAGTGGTGGATGTGTCAGGTATGTCCCGAACGTTCCCTCAGTCCTCGCCACTTGAAGTAGAGAATTGAATTCAATGCCCCCCGCCCCCCGCCACACACCCCAGGCTCTGCATTTTCCAAGGAGGAGCTGGGTGGGGTTACAGGCCTGGTCTCAAGGCACACAATTTATCAGTAATGAATTTAGATGTGGAAACAATTGCATTAGGTGCTCTTACCCCTACCTTAGCTTCTAAGATCTGGGACCCCAGAAAGGGCAGGGGATGGAGAGGGAGTTGGCTTCTCACTGTGCCTAACTCTCAGGCGGAAGCCTGGCTGTCAGAGGCGCCTCTGCCCAGCTTAAGGCTGCTGTTTCTTCTGACCGCCACTGGCTTCAGTCTGCTGGCCGGCCGCTTAGCATTGACAGGTTTTACTGTGAATTGTCAAGTCCCTGGCTTTTTGGTTGGCATTTTGGGGCTTGTCTCTCAGGTCCAAGCACCATGTGGCTTTCCTTGGGGGTGTTCTCATCTCCATGGACATATGGAGGGCATGCACGCCTGGGGCAGAGACACAGGGACCCACCTGCTGCTTCCCTTCTGACCCTGCAGAGTCTCCCTTGGGTGCAGGCCCTAGAAGGTATCTGACTGTCATAGCTCTGGCTGTCAAACAGGAATGGCAGCAGAAAAGCCCAAAATAAACAAAACTCCATGGAACTGCCTGGTCCTGCCTCCTTCTCCCTTCCCTTGTTTATCCCTCACCCCTTCCCTTCCCTTCCCTGTCTCCACCCACACCTCCCCTGCCACTTGGGGCTGATCGGATCCAGGCTACTGTCTCTGGCCAGGGGCTCCTCTAGCCCAGTCAGTGGGGATCTTCACCCTTGCTGAGGATCTGATATGACCCTTTCCTGGACTGTGTAAGGAGCCTGACCACCCAGCGGTCCCCTGGGAAAGCAGGGAGCCTGTGGAAGGTGGGAGATGGGAGGATTTTTTGGTCTCTGGAGATGTTTAGGTACCTGAGAAGGCTCCAGATCCCTCTTGTCTCTTCTAATAAATCTGCTAAGTCCTTTAGGTGGGGATGGGCTTGGGTGACCCCAGCTGGAAATGGCCATGGGCTTCTGTGCCTTCTGGAACTCAAGATATCTGTCCTGGTTGGCTTTTTTTTTTTTTTTTTAAGAGAGAGAGAGAGTGAACGAATCAATATTATTTCTTTTTTTTTCATCTGGTTTTAGCTTTTCTGACAGTTGTGTATGTGGTGCTGGGGTTCGAACCTGGGTCCTTGACATGCCAGGCAAGCATTCTAACCACTAGCCACAGCTCCAGCTGTGGCTCCCCATCCCATCAGTCTATACCTGTTGACCTGCCCCTGTAACTGGTGGCAGCTCACAATCCTGCTCATTTGGGAGGCACAGAAAGGACAGAGGAGCGTCAAGGGCTGGCCAGGAGCAAGGAGCCAGGAGGAGGCTTGACAGCCTAGAAGCCTCTGGGAATTGCTCCTCCTGCAAGGGGAGCTTTCCGGTTTCCTCTCTCTTCTCCGTGCTCCCATTCTTCCTCCACAGCACTCCCTCCTAACCTCTGCTCTGTCTCTCCCTCGTTCTCCTCTGCCTCTCCTTCTTGCATTTTCTGTTGTCTTGCCCTGCAGATTCAGAGTCCTGGCTGGGCTCCTCTGTCCTTCAGCCCTGGGAAAGGAGTGGTGTCTGGGTTCGCCTCCTCACAGCCTGGCTGGCTGACCTTATGGAATGACATCCCTGTGTCATAGTTTCAGCGCCTCCTCTTTGCCCTGCTCCCCATTTGGCCCTAGACTGGTCTGTGGAGCATGGGCCTCATAACGCAGGACAGGAGACATACTTGTTGCATGAATGTTCTGATGAGCACACGCCAGCCCGACCCAGCCTCCGGGGCAGGATGGGCTCTTGGGGCTGGAGAGCTAGGAAAGGTTTTGGGATCTTCAGGGGACAACAATCTTAGCTTCACTCCAGTGCATGGTGGGAAAGAAGGCCTCTTCAGAGAGTCTTTCTAGGGAGCTGCCCAGGTGCTCCTCTTTCTCATTCTCTCCAAATGTGTGGAGTTCCCACCTTGGTTATTTACCCAAGGTGGGTATTATTCCAGCTCCCTGCCGAGGCTGGAAATGCCTGGCCTCCTTTCTCTGGATCTTCCCTGTGATTAGGGCCATCAGGAGCAAGGTTCTGCCCAGGGGCCAGGTTCTGGGAATGTGGCCTGAGGGCTTTTGAGCAATCTTGCTTGTGTGATAAGAATTTATGAGAGCTCCAGAACTGGGGACTGGGGAGCTGAATATAAGCTTGGGAAGGGAAAGGGCCAGAAAGGGGAATTTTAGCAGTGAGAATGGAGAGACAAGGACTCCTCCATGTGCCAGGGGGGCTCTGGAGACAGGGAGAAGGTGCCAACCCAGGTGTCTGTGACCCCTTTCAGAGACAGACAGTGGGATCAAGCTTGGAGGAAGAGGAGGAGTTGTCCAGGCAGGAAGGGAAAAGGTGTTTCATGAGCTGGGAGGTGAGAGACTGTGTGGGATGGTGACAATGACGTGAGCCAGTATTACTGGAGTGTTGGAGCTGGGGAGCTCAGAGGAGCCATGGCTTCCTCAGGAGCCCATGGGAGCTCCAACCAAGGAATTTCATTACTGAGCACAGAGTCCTTCAGTGGCTTTCAGGATAGACGATTCCTTGGAATGTCAAACAAGGTCCTGTGTTCTTGCTGCCCTTCTCCTATGTCCCAGGTCCTCCCTTTGCCCCTTCTCTCTGTAGCCCTTCCCCATCTTCTGTCTCTCCTCTGCAAAGGCCACGTCTCCCTGGACAGTGAAGTGGTGCCATGTGCATGGGTTGGACAAGGCAGATTTAGAATACCCCCTTCATCAATATGATTTTATTGGATAGCACTAGTCTCTAAAGAAGGCGTGAGAGATGGGCCAGGAGACTGCACAGGCCTAGAGGCTGTGACATGGTCAAGACAGCATGTGTGTGTGTGAGGGTCGGTGGGCAGTGGCAGGAGCTCTGGACCTGGAGTTAGGAGACCTGGGGTCTGGCCTGGGACTCTGCCACTCACCTGCTGTGTGGTTTGGGGCCAAATGCTTGATTTCTCTGGGCCTCAAAGGCCTATAAAAATAGGTTATACTGGATGATCATGATTTTTCTTTTTTCTTTGGTTTAGTGAATGTTCCTCAGACTCTTGTCAACCTTCAAGCTATGCCAGATTCTTGGCTTCCATTGTAAACCAGGGCCGTTGGACAAGCAGCCTGCTGTGGAGGTCTGGCGGGGGCGGGTGTTCTTTAATGAGGGCAGGCCTGGAGGGCCGGGGGGAGCTGAGCACAGGCTAATTGCACTTTCCTGTCTTCAGAGCACTTAGCCCAATTTGTAATTGCTTATTGTTGGTTGTTTACATGTTTGTGTCTGTCTCCCTGGCCGAGTCCTGGGAGCTCATAGGGCGGTGTGGGGTTTGTCCCTCAGTGTCTTGGTGCCTGACCCAGGGCTTGGAGCACAGTAGGTCCCTGATGACTAGCTCTTTCTGGAATGAGCAAAAGGCTGCTCTTCCACATGGGGTACTTGTTACACTGAATGGAAAGAGCTTTGGGATGCTGTGGAGTGATAGACCCCAGGGGGGCTGCAGAGGCAGATGCAGGACTTCCCACCTGGGAGCCACCCCGGCTGCCTCCTTGCCAGGCCCCATGAGCCCCCTGTTGACACAGGTCCTCCATTTGGGGTGTCACGTGGACCATCACCAATCAGCTTGCGTCCTACCCCTTGGGCTTCCTGCTCCCATCGTGGGAACTCTGCTACCTTCCTTTCATAGCCAAATACCTTAGTAGATGAGAAGAGAGCAGGGTGCCCCCTGCAGAAGAAAGAAACAGAGGAAGCTGGGGGGGCTCCACTGGGGCTGGAGTTGAGGGACCTCTGCACCCAGGGCAGGGCAGGGACCAAGCAAGAGCTCCCAGGCCCCTCTCCTTCAAGGTGAGACCCAGGATTGGAGCATGGGGGTACCCCTGGTCCAGGCATAGGGCCAGCCAAGCCTCCCCAGGGAACCACAGCCCATGCCTAGCTGTGTGGGTGCTGGGATCACGCCTGTGGCATTTTGGCATGGTTGCCAGGACTGCTTCTGGGTGGAGAGGAGCAGGAAGAAGGATTGCACAGAGGGAAGCTGACCGGAGGGCCCCACTTCCTCCAGCAGCTCATGCCTCCCAGGGAGGACCAAGGGATAGCCCAGGCTGGCTTGGTTCCCTAGGAAGCTCCACATCCTCTCATCTGCTTCTCTCAGGAGGAAATGACATTCTCAGCAACAGGGCCCCATGGAGTCCATGGTCTGTGCCACCCAGTGTGCCTGGCTCATGGCCAGCCTATGAGGATGATTTATACAGCCTTGGTTTCTCAGCCCTCAGACGAACACTAAGTGCCAGTTCATCCTCTTGTCTGCCTTTAAGCCTCCACACTGGGCTTCAGCCCTCTGTCTGTCCAAAGAGTGCCCCTACTTGTGCTTTGAGTGGGAGAGCTATCACCAGCAACAGCCACCAGTGCTGGGACTTAGTTTGGCTCATGTTCTGCCGCCACTGGCACAGTAGGTGTGCCATAAATAGCTGTTGAAATATGCAGCGTGACCTCTGCTATTTAGCACCAGTTCTGACGGCTATCTTAGGCGAGATCTCTTCCTTCCTCCCCCCACTAGACAGGGTCTGGGGCGCTGTTCCCCACCCGTCCAGCCCCCATGCCTGGAATCCAGGTTACTGGAGAATCAACAATCTTCCCTACTCTGCTTTTGGTCATTCATTCCCAAGTTGCTTTCTGAGTCTTCTGGGTGCCTAGCCCTCTGCTGAACAGTGGGGTGTATATGGAGACGAGTGTGAGACTGGGTGTGCTCTCCCCATTTCCAGTGAAATGCCCCTGAGACCAGGGCGTTCTGAGCTCTGGAACCTCTGTCTGTCCAGCCCTGCCTGCAGCTGCCCTGCTCAGCAGGTTCCAGCCTCCTCATCCTTCCCTTTCTGGCACTGCACATGGCTATTTAGGAGGTGTCCCCGTCCCTGGGGCTGCTTTCAGAGAGGAACAAAGAGGGACTGGAAGGCTGGGTGGCTGACAAAGGAGGCTGGGGGAGTGGTAGGGCATGTGGAGACGTTTATTTGTCAGCCCAAATCGCTCCCCCAGCTTCAGCTACTGCCTTTATCTGGCCTGATAATAGACCGAAACCATGTCCTGTTCCCTGTCGAGAGATCTAGTGCACCTGCCAGGTGGCAGCAGCCCAGGTTGGCACTGGGCATTGCTCCAGCTGACAGGCTGACCGGCCCTGGGGGAGGCCACAACCAGGGGGAGCCACCAGTCTGCAGGCTGCCCGCCATGCAGGGATGTGCCTGTCACCCAGGGGTCTTCAGTGTCTGAACGGGAGGCTCTTAGGACCATCTGGGGAACTGGCGCGTCATCTTTTTGTATGGTTCGTTTGCTTCTTTATTCCCAGCACTGACCACGGTGCCCAGCATTCAGTAGGAGCTCAGTGGTTGAACTTTACAGATTCAGCACCTGCTTATTTGGAACCTACTGTGTGCAGCCAGCATTATCTCCCCCCACCATCCTTTTACTTCATCCCCCTAGCACCTGTTGGGGATCCCCTGATGCAGTGAGATGGGGGAGTCTCCAAGATAGCTGGTCTATGACAGACCAGCCTGAGGCCAGCCTGGCTCATGATCTCAAGGAAATGGCAGTGCCCCTTCCTTCAGCCCCTTAATTCACATTGGTGCCCAGGCTTTTAAGTGCTCAACCGTGTTGCTGATGTCATCATCCCCACCGCCGGGAAGGCCTGGTGCTGTTGTGCTCCCATTTTGCAGAGGAGAGGATTTGCACTCAGATCTTACCTCCTGCTATTTGGGGATAGATTCTGAATTTCTGGAGGAAGTGGGGAGGGTGGGATAAGAGCCGAGGCTGGCATGGGCTCAGGAGGAGTGGCAAAGAGTGACGGGGTGAGGAGCACAGGTGCAGGCTGGAGGAATGCAGGTGGGTCAGGCCAGGGACCCTGCTTGGGTTGCTGGATGGAGAAGGACCACGCAGTGGGAATTTGATGACCTCAGCTTCTCTCTCAGGTGCCATCGGCTGCCTCTTGAGTGGGGAAACAGTGCTGGGTGAGATTGGGGACTAATGACTGTTTTCTAGCAGGCGATTCCTCTAGGTGGGGAATATCTTCCCAGGTCATCGTTCTGCAGCCTGCACTTACTGGGGTAATAGCAGCCTGGTTGAGGGCCTCCAGCCCTCCCGTTGGCCCCAGGGCCCTGCAAACTGATGGCAGCAGAGGAGGGAAAGGAAGACAGGAATAAACAGAAGCAGCATGCCCCACCCCTGCCCTGCCCCTGTGTTCCAGGTCACTCACTGCTGGTGTGTGGGACAGTGTCAGGATGTCTCCTCTCACAGCAGGGCCTCACTCCTGCCTGGGTCCAAGGACCCCCACAGCATCCGCACACCCCCTAGTGGTGGCCCCAGCCCCAGCCCATGTGGTCCAGCTGGCTGGTCCCTAGGTCCCTCACCCACTTTTCTCCTGCATGTTGCTGCCCGTCTCTCCTCAGGAAGCTGAAGCAGGAGAGGGCAGTGTTGCTGAGAGGGCAGCCTGGGTATAAGGCTTTCCTGTGCCTTTTTAAATCCCCAGGACCACTCGTATCTTCAGTTTTTTTTTTTTTTTTTTTACTAGGGATTGAACCCAGGGATGGTTAACCACTGAGCCACATCTCTAGGCCTTTTTTATTTTCTATTTTTGAGACAAAGTTTCACTAAATTGCTTAGGGCCTTGGTATATTGTTGAGGCTGGCTTTGAACTTGCCATCCTCCTGCCTCAGCCTCCCGAGTCGCTGGGATTATATGTGGGCACAACTGAGCCAGGCTGCATTTTTGAATTTTAAGTGACTTGCCCAAGGTCACTCAATGTGGTAGGTTGAGTAATAGCACCCCAAAGATGTCCAAATCCTAATCATGGCAAAAGAGACTCTGTAGATGTGATTAGATGAAGAGGATGGAGAAATTATTGTGGATTATCTGAGTGAACTCAATGTTACCGTAAGGGTCCTTTAAATGTGAAAGATAAGGCAGAAGGCTGATAGGACCTGAGAAAGACTCTACTGGCCCAGTGGCTTTGAAGATGGAAGGGGAGCCAAGAAATGTAGTGGCCTTCACTGGAAAAGGAAGGAAACAGGTAAATGGACTGTCCTCCAGAGCCTCCAGAAGGAAAGCGCCCCTCCTGACTCCTTGATCCAAGCCCAGTGAGACCCATTTCAGACTTTTGGCCTCCAGAGGTGTGGTAATAAACAAAATCAACACAAGTAAATATTTTTAAATTTAAATTTTTTTTGGTACTGGGGATTTAACCCAGGGGCACTTTACTACTGAGTTAGATCCACAGCACTTCTTTTGTTTTTTATTTTGAGACAGGATCTCACTAAGTTGCTGAGGCTGGCCTTGAACTTGCGATCCTCTTGTTTCAGGTTCCTGAGTTACTGGCTTGTATCACTGTGCCTGGCAACAGAAGTGAATAAAATCATATTGTCTTAAGTTGCCAAGTCTATGTTGAGTTGTTATAGCAGCAATAGGAAGTCACCATACCAACCAGTAGTGAGGGCCTGGACCCAGAGGGCTCAGCCTCTGCTCTGCTCCTTGTAGCATCTCCTGCCTCTGGCCCTGCAGCTTGACAGCAGAGTGCCTATGGGAGAGGAGAACAGGAGAGAAGGTTCCAAACTGCAACAGGGGCTGGGGTTCAGTTGCCGCCTCTCCTCCTCGGATCCCCAGCCTCCCCTTCTTGTCTGTCCGTGGCTCTGGAGGTTGGAAGTTCCTAAAGACATGGCTACAACAGCCTATCTTGTGGGGCATTCATGAGAGGCAGGGGCTGAGCTGGTCTTTGGCCTGGAAGGGCTGGAGGGCTAAAACTGACGGGGTTTCCACCCTGAAGCCCTCTCAGCCCTGCTGCTTCCTCTCTTTGCTTGACTTCTCTTCCCTGGTTGCTGGATGCTTTGAAGCAGGGGTGGGTGGGATAGTGGTGAGTGGGCCTCTTTTTTGGGGCCCCGAGGGTGTGTGGCCTATTTCAGGGCAGGGGGTATCTGTGTGGCCTGGGCCTGATTGTGGGAGGATCCCAGGTTCCTCTGGTGTGCATGGAGCTGTGACACATCCTGTGGCCCTCTCAAACAATGTGTTTACTCAGCCTCTGTGTGCAAGTGTGTTAACGTGTGTGCACGTGCAGGTGTGCCTGTCACAGCCCTGTGTGTGCCTGTGTGACTGTATGAATGTGTGGGACTAAGCATGAACATGTGCCCCTGTGTATGTGTGTCTACTTTCACCTGTGTGTGAACGTGTGTGTGCCTTGCCCACTCACTGCATCGCATTCCTCTATGTGAGCGTGTGAGTGTGCAAATGTGTGCTTATGAGTGTGCAGGAATATGAATGTGTTTTTTATGCTCCTAAGTGAGTGTGAGTGTATGAGGAATGTCTGCTCACACTTTTGCTTATGAGTGTGAAAGTAAGTGTTTAAGTGTTTCCTTCCTCCTGTGTGTGTGAATCTGGGTGTGTGTGTGAGTGTGCACAGACTCCCTGCACCCCGTGCTGTCCTCTCCCCTGAGCCGGCATCGCCTCACCCTGTGACACAGCTGCTAATGACTGTTTGCCATTGTGTGTGTGTGGTGGCATCACCTGCATTAATGACAGTCTCCCTGCCTAATGACCTGGCTCCTGCCCCGTCATTTAGGAGCCACAGGGGCACTGGCCCCGTGGCCAGGGAGATGTTGACGAGCTCAACACATTTCCCGCTGGGTGTCAGTGGGGGTGGGGGAAGCACCCAATGCACCCTTCCCCCGCGGCCCTCAGGGTGCCCGTGTGGGCTGGGAATTTCAGTTGGCTGGTGGCATTCCTGGGCAGGAAGCCCTGTCTCAGCAGGACAGGGTGGTTGCTGCCTGGGTCTGAGGATGCTCTCTGCCCCTCCACACAAGCGTGCTGGACCCTGGCAGGCAACTACACTCCATCAGCAGTCGAAGAGGGGTCTGCCTTCCCCTTATGAAGCCCCAGGCCCTCTGGCCTTTGCTAAGGAAGGGAGATGTTCCTTGTGAGCAGGTCTCTTGGTGCCCTGATATGTTCTAGTCTGGGGTCACCTCTGGGGAATAAGAGGGTCTGAAACTGCCAAGGACCCCCAAGGAATTCACAGGGCCCAGGGCAAGCCACTTAGTGGGAGGCCACCAAGGAAGCCTCACTTGATCCCCCACTGATATTTCTGTTATGATTGAAATTAAGTTAAAATGGCTTTTGATTCTGAAGGAGGAAGCTTCTGGGCACTCCCAGCCCTTCCATCATACTCTTACAGTTTTGAAGCTACTCCGTCTTGTTGATATCCCCATTTACAGGTCTGTCTCCTCCTGCCTGAAGTTTACCTAGAGAGGCCTAGTACTCTGCCTGGTTCCAAGGGATGGCCAAAGATTTTCCAAGTTCAGGGATGCTTGCTTGGGATCAACTTTGTGGCCTGGAGCAAGTGGCCCTCAGCGTCCTCTGCAAAGTGGGGATTTTGTAGCACCTTCTTCCCGGGTTGTTCTGGGCACTGAATAGCTATCTGCAAAGTACTCAGGATGTGTCCAGGCACAGAGTAAGCATACAATAAATCTTTTAAAAGTCTCCCTGCATCTTCATTCATAGTCTATAAAATGGGGAGAATGGCGGCTGGCTGCTGGTGCTCAGCTGAGGTGAGGACTGGAGAGAATGCGTGGCAAGAGCCTACGGCACGGGAGACAGCTCATGGTGTTTCTCCAGGGTCTTCAGCTTTGGCCCGTCTCCCCATCCAGGAGCAGCTGATCGAGGGAGGAAGAAGGGCCAAACACACCAGCAGTCCCTCCTGCTGACTCAGTGTCCCTGTCCTGTTGGGAGCATCAAATCCTTTGCCAATGTGGGGCTGCAGCTCCTCTATATCCTAGTGACAGAATTGCTCCGCCGCCATTTGTGACTCGCTAGGGGGTCGCAAGGACAGGAAAGCAACCTAACACATTACCGAGTACTGTTTTATGGAGGCTTACATGTGTGGTCTCTGGGTAAAATGTACTTCGTACTGTGGGGAAGTTGAAAAGCAGGGGATGCTTGACCCACTGTCCCTGGGCAGGAGCAGGACAGTCAGACCCCTGGGTTTTGCCTTGTCCCTGTGCTCTACCCTGAAACCAGTGCCAAGGGCTCATGTGTGCTGTCTCGAAGTTACTGGTCCCAAAGTGGGTGGGTTCAGTGACTGGGCGCATCCCTTCCTGCCCTAGCTACCTTCTGAAAAATTCTCCTTTTCTTTTTTTTTTGAGAGAGAGAGAGAGAGAGAGAATCAACTTTTTTTTTGAGAGAGAGAGAGAGAGAGAATCAACTTTGTTTAGTTTTCATGTGGCTTTCGTTGCTCCTACACTTGGTTGTGTATGTGGTGCTGGGGTTTGAACATGCATCTTTGTGCATGCCAGGTGAGTGCCATAGCTGCTGAGCCACCTCTCTAGCCCTGCATATCCTCTCTTGACATTTTCCTGGATAAGGTCCCAGATTGACATCCAGGAGTCGCTTGAAGGGTAGAGTGTGGGGCTGGACTTAGCAGAGGTACCCTGGAAAGTCTCCCAGGCACACCTGTCCAGTGGACCTGCTCCTGGGTCAGGATCCCTGCTTCTTCTCCCATGACCCAGGGCCCTTTGCTAACCAGAACCATGGGTGAGGCGAGGGCATCAGACAACACTTTCTACCAAAGCAGACCAGTTGGGAGGGGGTGAAACTCAGGGACAGTCTCTTCTCCTCCCACGTATACCAGTCCCACCCAAGCTCAGGCCCAGGGTGGGCTAGAGGTGAGGGATGCTGTAGCATGGAAACAGTAACCAGCATGTGGCTAGCTGGGTGATGAATCCATATCAGCCCCCGCTCAGGGTGATTTACATTTATCAGCTTCAATCTTTAGCACTCTTGTAAAGGGTTCCTATTATTGTGATCATTTCACAGATAGTGAAGTTGAGGTCCAGAGCAGTTAAACCCACACAACTAGGCAGCGCTACAGCATCCCCAATCAGTCCCTCTCCACATCCTGTTGTGGCCTCTGAGGGAGTTGTGTGTGTGCTGGTGGGGACATGGCATTGGCAGGCAGCCTCGTTCCCAAGGCCAGGAAGAGCAAATCTGGTCTTGGAAGGGTTTGCAGGGCTCTGAGGAGAAGCTGACCTCTTCCAGGTAGCCCAGAGATTCCTACCCTTACATGACCTTATGTGGGCCTCCCCAACAATCAAAGCAAGAACTTGAACTTGGGGAGAAGCTGCATATTGTTGGGAGTTTCATCAAATTTAATCAAGCATCAAATGAGATTGCTTGATTATCAAGAGGAAAAAAATTGCAGCAAGAGAGATGTGACTTAGATTCCAGGGGCTTCCTTGGCACTCCTTAAGGGCAGGGACTAATCCTCTGGTAAAATGGACTTAATTAACACTGGGGATTCTCAAAACTAGCAACGATCATGGAAGCTGTAGTTCTGTGAGAACATTTGCAAAGTAACACATAAATGCGGGCAAATGAAAGGCAATTTGGATCTAAGTGTTGAGGGGACAAGGAAGATGCTGGTGGTAAGAGTTGGGTGGGGTCCGTCAGGGAAGTCTTCCAAGAGCAGAGGAGTGTGGAACAGGTTGGGAAGGGACTTAGGCTTTCCTTGAGGTGGGGGCCGGCAGGGGGTAGCAGCAGGTAGTTGTTGTCACAACAACATCATTCTAGAAGAAGGAGCCTGTCCCTAGGGGCCCCACCCCAGAGACCCAGCTCAGTGACCTGCTACTTTGGAAATTTGTCCTGCCTCCTGGTTGGGGACTGTCCAGGCACACTCCTACCCAGCCAATGGGTGTCATTTGAAAAGTGACATGCAAATGTTCTGTGGCCTTTAGCCAGGTCCTCCTCTCCATGGATTTTGGGCCCCTAAGCATTCAGGTGCCTTCTCTGTGGGATGTGGGGAGGGAGCAGGGAGGAGAGCAGCTCCCCTGAAGTGGGGCTGAGGGGGAAGTGGGTGGGGAGGCTCAGCCAGCCAACTGTCCTCCTCCTCAGGGGTCACAGGGCTCCCTGCCTGCCAGCCAGGGCCCCCTGCCATGCTTGGCTGCTTCTAGGGCTGGAATCTGGGCCTGGGCCCTGGAGAGAAACCGGATTGACAGAGTTCCTCAGCTGGAGGGGGCCTTATCCTGCCCCTTCATTTATAGAGAGAAATGGAGGCTGGGAGTGGGGTGGGGAGGGGAGAGAGAGAGAGAGAGAGTGTGTGTGTGTGTGGCAGGACAACGTGTGAGGAAAGACACTGCTGGTTTTCAGGGAGTTCCCGGAGGGTGAGGGAGACCTGCACATCTCTGGGCATTGGCACTTGGAGTGGGTGGGGAGGGAGAGGTGGACTCATGGGGCCCTGTAAGAGGGGTGGGCAGTGGGACAGGGCCTTGGGGTACAGGGAAAGGGCCTGGGCAGGGGCTCCCTGGTGGGGAAATGAGCTGGGCTGTGCAAGTGTCTTGCTGCTGTGAGGTGGGGAGTACAGAGAGGCCTGAAGGAGCCTTTCCTGCAAATGAGGAGACCAGAGGAGCCCCTGAGGGTCCAGCCCTGGGGTCACCACCCAGGTCTTTTCATGCTGGGCTCAGGGAGCTGCACTCTGACAACTAGGACTTGGGGAAGGGGTCTTGACCCTGAGTGTAGATTTTGGGCTAGATGGAGAGGATTATTTAGGGAGGTGCTTCCAGGAATTGGCTGGGGAAGGAGAGGTTGAAGGTCAAGTCACATGAGAACTTTGGGACTGGAGTTGACTCCTGGTTTGTCCTACCTCTAGGGATGCCCTGAAATTGGGACAGAGGCATCTATCTGGGGACTCATAGTCACTTTATAACTGGCATTTAGGTGCATGCCTGCAGCAGTCTTAGGAATTTGATCATTTGTCTCCCGCCCAGCAAACTCTTTGTGACTTTAAGCAAGGGCATGTCACTCAGGGTCAGCAAAGAGGCAGGGAGGGGAGGTTGCCCCTGGGAAGAAGAGCGAGCTGTCCTTCCCTCATTCCTTGTCTTTGGAGAGAGGACAGCAGTGGTGAGGCTATGGGCAGCACCAGGGGGTCTGGGAGGAGGAGCACTGGCCAAAAGTCACATGTGGAGGCCAGAGGGATGCTGTATCTGAGCCCTGTGGTGACAGCTCTCAGCAGCTTTCCTGCCTCCCCATCTTTAGGCTCTGTGCCCAGGTTCTGTTGTCAGCACCTGCTCTCTGAGCCAGTGTCTGGCAGATGCAGCCATGAGATCATGGGGTGGGGTAGATTGGCAGGCCCCCCATCTTCCCGGAGTTGTGGCAGGTGCATGTCGCTGCCCTGGGCCCGGCGCCTCCGTAATCTCCCTCCTGGCTCCATCCCCTCACAGGGAGGTGGCTCCTTCAACCAGCCAGTTCAACTTCTTCCACCTCAGCCCTGGACTTCAGTAAAATGGCATGAAGTCTTAAGATTAGATTTTGAGGAGAATTTCCTACTTGAAAGATGGGGTGGTAGGATAAGGGAAGGGGAGTTGACATCAAGGATAGGAGTTAAGAATTAGTGCAGCACTCAATCAACACTGGGGGCTTTGTCTGTGTCCCTCTTTGTGTGACGGTCTTTTCAGGCAGTTCTCATGTTCTTCACTGTGACCTGATAGAACAAGGAAACTAAGGCTGAGCTTTCACAGCCCGTAAGTAGAGGAACTGGAGTCACGACTCACTCCCAGCTCCATGTTGATCTTGAGGTTCAGGGAGGCTGGAGGACCACAGGCTCCGGTCTCCTTACGCCTGCCAAGAGGCAGGCTTCAGGAAGGCAGGAGCCAGAGGTCAAATGGGCAGGAGTGATAAGAGTTGTCACGTTCCTGAGGGTGGAAGTCACATGGAGTGGGTGGGCCTGTTTCTGTCTGGCACATCTTGAGTCAGAAAGGAAGCAGGCACCTCAGAACTTTAGCAAGAGGGGCAAGGTGACAGCTAGACATTCAGATTTCCAAGGGTGCATGTCATCAGCGGGTGAAGGGTGTGTTTCCCGGTGAGCAGTTGGAAGGGGCTCTGTTTGGAAGAGAGGCAGACAGTCCAAGTTGGGGGTCCATGCAGGCGTATGTGTGCATGCGTGTGCGTGTCCAGTCTCTAATGATATGCTTCTGCCCACCCACTCTGGGCTCTCTGTGGCATCTGTGTTGTACCACAGGCACTTGAGAGAACTGATGTCTGGGGGGTACTTTATCTTTGGGTGCAGTGCTGTCTTGACTGGGTCCATTCTTGCTCCCTAAATGTTCTCCAATTTGTCAGACCACTTACTTACATCTTGGAACCTTGCCCTTACTTATTTCCAGAAGTTTCTCTGCTTCTTCTCTAAGGACCCCCTACCGTTTCCTGGAGGAAGTGCTGGGGTCTGGGATTCTAGGCAGAGGTGGGCGTATCCTATTCTTTCCCCTGGACTTACCTTGGTTCATATTGTGTTACAGCTTCCTGGAGGCTGGGCCCTCTAGTGAGGCCACATGTTTGTAGCACTGATGAATGGGAAGGAGGGACACAGATGACTTGGGTGTATAACTGGGGCCAACCCTCAGGTTCCTTGTCAGGACAGCTGCCCCTGTCTGCCTGTGGTGTCCAAGTCTGTTCCCCATGTCAGGGGTCTGATGTCCAATTCTGTTTCAAGGGCCAGCAGCAACATACACAAGCAGATGTCAGAGAGTGTTAGATGGTATGCTGTCAGAGCCTGGAGCAGCCCCAGAGACCATTCCGGCTCCCCGACTCTTCGTTCACCGACAAGCCGCTGAGAGAGAAAGAGCCTTGCTCCAGGTCATGCAGCAAGATGGGGGACTTCGCTCCCCTAATTTTGACAAGCCCCCCAGCCCTGCCCGTTTGCTGTTCTCCACACTTTTCTCATGCTTGCTGTGCTCCAGTTCACCGTTTAGGACCTCACGCTGGAAGCACACTGGAATGGGGAGTAGGCGAAGCGGGGGAGATAAGGAATGAGGATAGGGCTCAAGTGACTTTGTCATTCTGTGTGCATATACGAATGTGTAACAACGGATTCCTCCAATATGTTAGCACATGCTGAATTAATATAAAAGAAAAAAGAAAGAAAGGAAGAAAGAAAGAAAGTTCACCGTCTAAACTTTGCCCACTTCTCGAGGCCTAACTGACTTTTATCCACTCTGGAACCGCGGGTTTCTCTGGCTGCACTATTAGCAGCATGTCCTGCTAATTCCCATTCCCTAATTGTAACACAAATTAATGCTTTATTACTTGACACTCTAATGACCTGGGCTCTACCTAGGCTCAATTGCTTCCCAGCTGTGTGACCTTGGGCTAGTTACTTAACATTCTTAATCCTCTGCCTTCTTATCTGTAGAATGGGGCAGACTGCTGTACCTCAGTGCACAGCACAGGGCCCAGGGCTCAGGGAAGCGAACTTGGGAAGCAGCAGGACTGAAATCTAAGATGTGGGTGTGGGTGGGGATGGAGGTGGAAAGATAGGTGGAGGGCCGATGATGGGGAAGCCTCCACTGGGAGGGGTTTTGCTACTAGCATGGGGAGGCTTAGAAGGGAAATAACAAACCCCCACCTAGAGTTTGGGGTGGACATGAAGTGGGGTAGGCTCTGGAGTTGGCAGGTTTGGATCTGAATTCCAGCTCTGTAGCTGGAAAGCTGTGTGACACTGTACAAATTGCTAAATCTCTGAGTCTGTAAAATAAGGACTATGCCTACCTATAGAGTTAGGGACAGATTAAACGAGAAAATGTCTATAAATTGCTTAGCTTATTTTTTTTTCAGCACTGAGGATTGAACCAAGAGGTACTTAATCACTGACCTACATCCCCAACCCTTCTTTTTTTTTTTTTTTTGAAACAGGGTCTCACTAAGTTTCCAGGCTGGCCTTGAACTTGCTTGTGATTCTCTGGTCTCAGCCTCCTGAGTTGCTGGATTAGTTTGGAGTCCTGTCTTAGCAGTGCTTAAAGAGGGGTGGCCAGTGTCACTGTTGTCCTCCCCCCATGAGTTCGTGTCTACCTGCATCTACCTGGCTTCATGTTTGGGACTTCCTGGGCCCTGGATGTCAGGTTCACGCCTCATGTTCCAACCTGGAAGCTTCCTAAGGGCAGGGCTCACATTGCATCATCTTCTTGCTCTAGCTACTGTTTAGAACAGGTGACATCACTCCTTTGGGACTCTGGGCGGCTTTATGGAGCCCCCAGGAACCTTCAGTCAGGCGAGGGAGTCTATAGCCCTGTAGGCCACCCATTGGCCTTACAGTGTCCAAGGGAATTAGGCAGCCCAGGGAGCTTGGGGTGGACACAGCTAGTACCCAACTCTTTCCTGGACTGTCTAGCCACCTCTCCCAGGGATAGTCCTTAGGGTCTCAGGCACTGTGATGGGCCTGTTGCTGCTCATGAACCCAATAGAAGGGACAAATCTAGCACCCAGAGAGGGAGGCATGGGTGGGGATTGAGGGGGAACTACTAGCTACCCTATCCCTTGTGAGGCTCTCCTTGGCCCGTGAGGATGGAGAGGGGAGCCAGGCATACACCATCAACGAAATCATTAGTCTAATAATTATTAGAAAATATTTATAAAGCACCTATGAGGTGTCAATCAGTGTGCCATGTGCCATGGATAATCATTTGGAAGATTGGCTGGGTCCTTGGTGCAGAGAGGTTACAAATCAGAGGGATTCAGACAAGCACTCAGAGCACAATATACCCCAGAAAGGGGTGGCCTGCCCAGAGTGGTGGGGGTGTGGCTGTGATGGGAGATGTACCTGATCCCTGTAAGCAGAACCAGGGACCTGAAATCAGTTTTGTGGTTTGAGAGCCTCCAGGAGTCTCAGAATGTCAGATGGAGATGAAGCCCGAGAAGTTCATAGGGGTCTTGAATGCCACACAGAAATGTGTGCTCTCTACCTTTAGGGAAGTTGGGAGCCATTGAAGGGTTTTTAAGCAGAGGGGATGTGGAAGGGCTGTGGAGCTGTAGGCATAGGGACAGATGGGTGATCTGTCTGCAGGTCTCCTGAGGGGGTGATGGAGGTTGGGGGTCGAGGGGAGGGGATGATCATGCCTGCCACCTGGGTCTTATTGGAAGCTGTTCCTTTGTGGGTATTAGGCAGGTGGCAGACTGGGTTGCCAAGGTGCTGAGGCAGGGTACTTCTTGCAGGGGATTCCTGTGAGTGGAGGGGTCCTGCCTATTCCAAGAGAGGAGAAAGGGAACTCCCACCCAGCGGATGGGCTGGGTTCCTGGACATGGGACGGGTTCCTGGACATGGGACTCCAGCAGCTCACCCACACTTCCCAGCATCACTGCCTTCCATGTGGCCTGGGTGAGCCCTGCCTGTTTTCTGGGTCTCAAAATCCAGAGATCCTGGGTCTGGAGAAGGGAGAGGGCACAGGGAAGCAGAATTCTGGCTGTGTGTTCTGCCTGGGGCCGGGACTGGTAGGACAGGGAGGCTGGATGGCCAGGTGCAGTCTATGCCTACCCCATGCCTGAGAAGCTCCGCCTTCACCTCTGCCTCTCCACGCCGGCCCCTCCTCTCTCCTTCCCTTCGGTTCTTCATTCTCACCTCCCCCTTCCCTCCTGGCATCACCCTTTCTGTCTCCTCTGCCCCAGTCCATCCCTCCACCTCCTGTTTCCCAGTGCCCCTCATGTTCCCTTCTTCTTCCTCCTGTGCCCTCCAGTCTCTTCCACTCATTGTCCCCACTTGGACTCCCCACTCTTTGAGTTTAAGCTGCCTATTCTCCCTTCTCGGAGCCCCTGCCCATCTGGGCAGGAATCGGGGGCCACGGAGATGTCTCTCCCCTCTCTCCTCAAGGCTGTCACAGAGGTGCCCCCTGCTGCCCTCCTGGTTTCCAGGGAGCCCAGGGCTGGGGCTGTGAGCCGGACAGCAGCCTCCAAAGGCGAAGCCCGGGATTGCAGCTTTCTGCCAGTCTCAGCCCCTCCCTGCTCATATCCTTACCCCATCTGCCACACACTTCCTGAAGGTCCCATCTGTCTGTCTAAGGGTGTGAACAAGTGTGTTAATGTTGTGTGGACACTGGGCATAGTGTGTCATTAGGTATACATGTGTGTCTGGGGTGTGCGTGATTTGATGTGTCTACGTGTCTGTGTCAGTGTGCAGTGCACAGATAGGTGTGCTTGTGTGTGGAGGGCAGGCTGTCTTCTACAGTCCGCATTCCTGTGAGTGTGTGCATGGGAGAGTGTGATAGAACACAGGCACATGTGTTTGTGGGCACTTGGAGGAGCCAGAGGGCTTCGTCAAGTGTGAGATCACCTGCACCTGGGGACTCTGGGAGCACGGGAGTAGCATGAAGATCTGTGGGTGCAAGAGGGAGTGAGGGGTTGTGGATGCTCACCTGGACATTGCGTGTGCTGAGAGAGCCTGGCCGCCTCCCTGAGTTAGGCTGCATTTTCACAACATCTTGGGAGGGAGGTGACCCCCAGGGGGGTCTGTGGTGCCACACAGGCAAGCGTGAGCCGAAAGGCTGGAGGGAAGCATTCTGTATGTACTTGTGGCTTTCTAGGCCTGGGGTGTGGCTGGGCTGGAAGGGGAAGTATTTAGTGATTTGTATGCTTTTAAAGAAATGCCTCAGCCCCCAGTTGGACCTCAGACACCATGAGTCCCCCAAGTCACGAGGGCCTGACTCACCAGGCACCTGAAACCACAGGAATGAGAGGAGGCTGCGTTGGTCCCACAACCTCACCTGCTCACCCACTGTGGGACTGAGGCCAGGGAGAGCAAGGACACCTGCCCTGAAGCAGCTGCTGGGAGCAGAGTCCCCAAGACGGTGCTAGTTAGTGAGGTGGGTTACAGGGAACTTGGAGGACTTGGGCTCTGGCCCCTTTCCCAGTCAGGCCTGGCTCCTTCAGGAGAGCTGGGTGGGCCTTCTGCAGGCTGGCATTTGGGACTGAGCAACCTTGAAGCAGACAGGAGGAAGTCCTCAATAAATCTTGGTTGGAAGAATGAAAGGAATGGCAGTTCCCAAGGGCAGTGTTGGCTGAGCCCAGGGAGTGCACCAAAGGTAGTGCATGGTTTAGTGCTGGAGACTGGCCTCTGAATTCACCTCTGCCTGATCTTCTCGAGCCTCACTTTCTTCCTTTCTAGGAAAGGGCAGAACCCCCCTCAGGCTCATTATACCAATAAAATGTGGCAGTGTGCCTGGTGCCTTGCACACAGCAGGTGCCCAGGCAGCAAGAAGTGTCTCCCCTGTGAGTGCTGACAGCTGCCTGAGCCCCTTCCAGAGCTCCCCCGGATCAGCCATGAGTCAGCTACTGTTGGGCAGCAGGACTCCTTGGGTCCCCATTCTGGAAGCATGAGTCAGACCCAGGGTGAGGAGGGAGGTCACACTGCGGTCAGATGCTGGACCCAGCAGGAGTGGCTATACGCCCAGCTGCCACTTTATCACAATACACATTGCTAGTACCTGAATCTCAGGAGCTGGGAAGGCAAGGCCCTGGGGTTGCACTGAGCACCTCAGCTCTGTGGGCTGAAGGTGGTGTCCAAACAGGTTGCGTGATGTGCAGGTGCTTTCCAGAACCCTGACAAGCTCCAGAAGGCCCTGCCACCATTTCACAGCCACCACCACCACCGCTGCTGCTGCTGTTGGTGGGGCAGGAGCTCCATCCCTGGGCTGCCCCTGCTTGGGGACTCCCTCACTTTAATCAGCTTGCTGGCTCAGAGCCTGCCTCCAATTCCCTGAGAGCTCCATTCTTTATCTAGATCTGGCAGACTCCTGTCAGGACCCAGATGCACGCTCCCTGGGATTTGGTGAACATCTGAGGAGTGGCCCTTCCCTGTTAACCCTTTTCTTACATCCTTGACTCTGATTGGGGGTCTGTCGTTCCCCGTCGGTGCAGACAATGCCTGTTCATTACAGTGGACAGTGCCCACGTATGGGTGTTTGGGGTGGGCTGGGGATGTCTCTGTGCCTTGCAAGTCATATTTTAGTCCTACTACACATATTCCTGGTGCCTGACTTCTTATCTCTAGGGGCTATTGTTTCTTTAGGGCCAAGAACTTGTTGATTTCTTATGGCAGGTATCTATAGCTTATCCGTCTCTCAGTAGCTAAGCACGCCATTCTACACATCCACATACATGAGTGACCTTATTTAGGATGCAGTGTCTCAGAGAGACACTGTAAAGGCTAAACAACGGAGGCAAGCGGTTGCTAATGGGGTTTTTCTCTTTGTCTTCTGGATATGCAGACAAAGACACATGTACCCATGCACATAGATAGAAGCTGCACACCTCAAGCCTCTGCTGTGGACCAGCCCTTACAGACACTGGGAAGGAATGGACAGAGATGGTGGCAGGAGGTTGATTTGCACAGGCCTTGAGGGGTGGCAGTGTGCAGCCACACAGAGGACATACCCATGGCATCAGCAGCCATTTCACTCTTTCTCCATCCTTTATTTATAATTTTTGTTAAAAGAGAGGACAGTGAGAGAGAGAGAGAGGAAAAGAGAGAGACAGTGAGAATCAATTTTTATTGAGTTTTTCACATGGCTTTCATTGCTCTGACACTTAGTTGTGTATGTGGGTTTAAACCCGTGTACTCACACATGCCAGGCAAGCGCTGTAACCACTGAACCCATATATATATATAATATATATATGTATATATATTATATATACATATATATGTATATATAATATATATATAATGCACGCGCAGGGACGCAAGTTCGAACTCCAGCACCACGTACACAACAAAGTGTGAGAGCAACAAAAGCCAAATGGTAGAAACTAAATAAAATTGATTCTCTCTCCCTCTTGCTGTCCCTCTCTCTTAAAAAAAGAATTTTATTTATTTTTTATCTGGCTTTTGTTTCTTGGATACTGAGTTGTGTATGTGGTGCTGGGGTTTGAGCCCGGTCTTCACACATACCAGGCAAGCACTCCAATTGCTGAGCCACCACTCTCTCTCCCTTTGTGACATTTGGAGGAGTACCCCAGGAAGGTCAAGCGTGTTAAGATATGCAAAAATGAAGGAGCAATTTTGTGGGGAGGAAAAAAAAAAAGAAGCCAACCCTCACAAACCCTTAGTGACAAACTATACTCTGGTCCCTAAGGCAACCCACCTTTGGTTCCAGTGGCTATACACCTATTGGTTCCTGCCTAGCCCTGCTGGGGAAGCAATGCTGGGAACATGGCAGAGAGGGCCAAGGATAACACGGTTTGATGATTTAAATAAAATCAACAAATACATATTTATTGTAAACCTAATGTGACAATACCAGAAGTTAAAGGCTCTCTGCTCTCTTGCTTAGCTCTCCCCTCTCTTCCCAAGCTCCACCTTCTCTGAGAGCTCAGGGACTGAAGGGAAGGTCCTGGTCCTGGTGGGGTGTGGAAAGAATCTTGGTTTGCTTCTCCTCCTACTCCAAGCCCTGTAGGCCACAGGCTCCTGACCCACTCCTGGAGGGCTGTGTCCTCCCTTAAGCCTTAGCCTGGGTGCAGCCCTTCCCTGCCCAGTCTGGGTCTGAACCCCTAGACAGAGAGGTGTTTGCCAGCCCACTCCTGGCACTCTGTCCTTGACAGTCAGGACGAGCAGGTTTGGCCGCCTGAGCTGGCTACAGCCTTTGCTTTTAGAGAGATAAACCAAGAGTCAGAGCTCTTGTCTACAGCTGACAGAAACTTCTTGGGCTTTCTTTTTGGAATCATTTCTAATTTATTGAAGAATTGCAGGAAGAGTACATAGAACTTTCCCCCTGAAACTGAGGGTAATTTGCTGACCTGATGACCCTTAACTCCAAATACTTGAAGTGTTTAAAAATGGGGGCATTCTTTCTCTTAACTATAATACAACCATTAAAATCAGGAATTTAATATTATTATATTACTTCCATCTACTCCTCAGACCCCAATTCAAATGTTATCAGTTGTTCCAATAATGTCCTTGATAGCAAAAAACCCAGTCTGGACTCACAAGTTGTTGCATTTGGTTATCATGTGTTTTTTTTTTTTTTTTTAAATGGTGCTGGGGATGGAGCCCAGCATATGCTAGGTAAATGCTCCACCACTGAGTTGTATCTCCAGCCAATGCTTATCAATGTCTTGTTAGTTTTCTTTGACCTGGGACAGTTCCTTAGTTATGACCTTGACGCCTTTGAAGATGTTAAGCCAGGTTGGTTTTTTTTGTTTTTTTGTTTTTTTTTTTTGTAGAATATCCTTCAATTTGGGTTTGTCTAATGTTTCCTCGTGACTAGATCCTGGTCTTTCATTTTTGGTAGAAAATCACAGAAAACATGTTCTTCTACAAAGAGAAAAGCTCTTTGTAATTAAGAAGTACTTCACGGCAAGATACTCTGAGACCATGTAATATCCCAAACCTCACTGAAATTCCTTTTATTAGTACTCGCATCATTGATGTTTTTTGGCTTAATTAATGCCACGATAGTTGCCAGGTCCACCGACACTACTACATTTATTAGTTGGCATCTTCTGTATGGCATAAAACAACAGCAACAACTTTTTCTTCTCCGTATTGACCTTAATTTATTTATATTAGTAAAGACTAAGGGAGTCCTACTTTATTCAGCATTTTTATTTTATTCATCATTTATTTTGATGCTCACGATCCCCCAGCTTTGGGCAGGGGAATGCCCTTTAAGCTGGTTTCTGCCCTTTTGACATATCCCTGCCACTCCTTACGTACTTCCTTTCAGAAAGGAGATGTTCCTTGCTCTTGCTGTGTTCCTACCCCAGCCCTGGAGCTGGCCAATCTCCAAGAAATATTCCTTTCTTTCAGTGCAGAACCATATTAGATGCCAAGAGCTGGGGACTATCTGCACTCATTGCCTTTGAGGTTTTATTGTGGACTCGGGAAAAAGGATGCTGCCTTCAGGTTTTAACGTTCTGGAACAGTGATTCTAAAACCTGTTCAGGTGGTGGACAACACAGAAATGATGTTTTTTTTGTTTGTTTGTTTTTTTGATACTGGGGACTGAACCCTGGGGCACTTTACCACTGAGCCACATCCCCTGCCCCCTCTTACTTTTTATTTTGAAGCAGGGTCTTGCCAGCTTCTTTACAGACAAGTTACTAAGGCTGGCCTTGAACTTGCGATCCTCCTCCCTCAGCCTCCTGAGCCACTGGGATTACAGGTGTGCACCACCATGCTTGGCTTACAATGGGATTTTTAATTTAAAAATATGATATACAATTATTTCTTAATATTCACAAGGGATTAGTTCCAGGAACCCCTTCAGATGTCACAATCCAAGTCTGCTGAAGTTCCTCATATTTTTATATAGTGGTGTAAATCCTCCTGTATGCTTAAAATCATCTGTAGATCACTTATAATACCCAATATAGTGCAAATGCAATGTCTGTGTTGTTCAGTGAACAATGACAGGGAAACGATCTGTACCAGTTTCAGTACAGGTGCATTTTTTTTCCCCAAGAATTTTCAATCCACTGTTGATTGAATCTGAGGAGGTGGAAAGTATGGTTAAGGAAGGCTGGGCTGGATTGATTGAGTAGACAATATTTTATAGGATATAAAATCACCACTGGAAAAATTACGCAATGCAACATATGTATCTATTTGTATAAGTGTATAATTATGTATGTGTGTTTGAGTATATGCACATGCGCACAATTTAAATCTGTACGCGTTTTTAATCTGTCTGCCTATGTATCTTGAAGCCCACGAATCCACACAGATACCTCTACTTCCAACCAAATATCACATGGCTCACTCAGTTTTCCCTTTCCTCACTTGTAAAGCCCTTCTGCTCCAGAGAGAAACCTGTCTCCCATGATAGCAGGTGTACAGCCCGTCTCTCCTTGCCCTCCTCTGTGCTGGGACAAACGGCCTTGCCCACTGCTGCTGTGGCGAAGATGCCTGCCTTCTCTGGTCCCATCTAATTACTTTGGGACCGAGTTATTCATGAAGGCAAGCAGGCAAGTAAGTAGGCAACATTTTGGGTATTTTGTTGAACAATCAATCATGACATTTCTGAGGTTTGGAATGCTTTCCTCAAGGAGACGTCTTCCTGTTGGCTGGGACCTGGGGGTACGGGGTCTTGCAGGGTGAAGACTTAAATCCAAGGGAAAACCTCTGGAGCTCATTGCCAGGATTGTGATGGTTCTGGAAAGGAATGTGGAAGGTGCCTACAGACCCTAAACAGAATCCTCACCATGGATGAGCTCCTTGAGGACATAATGAAATGGTGATACCATGAAAGGCTTTGCTGCCAGGGACAGCGGGGAAGCTGTGAAAACTGCCATAGAATCCACAACATGGAAATGGCACAAAAGATCAAAAAAAAATTTTTTTAAAGAGAGAGGGACAGTGAGAGAGACACACACAGAGAGAAACAACTTTATTGAGTTTTTCACATGGCCTTCGCTGCTCCAACACTTAGTTGCGTAGGTGGTGCTGGGGTTTGAACCCAGGTCCTCGTGCTTGCCAGGCAAGCGCCAAAACCACTGAGCCACCTTCCAGCCCTGAGATCAAATTCTTGATGTGGAAGAATCGGGCACATTCGTGTCAGGGCTGCGGAAGCCTCTGGATGGGAGTCCCTTGTCCTGTTTGTGTCTCCATCTCTTTTTCTCTCCAGTTCCATTTTCTGCTACCTTTCCCTACAGTGAACTCAATCACACACCATGCAAGAAGGCCCACATACATAGAAGCCACCCACGGTCAGCGACGGAGCCTCTCTTTTTGTGTGATAGTTTAAAGTAGTCTAGGTTGTCAAGAGTCAGGGAGGGAGCCAGTGAGGTTAGGTGTTTGTTTGTTTTTTTTTTTTAAAGAGAGAGAGAAAAAGAATCAACTTTATTTTAGTTTTTCATTTGGCGTTTGTTTCTCTGGGTTCTTGTGCAAGCCAGGCAAGCGCTCCAACCACTGAGCTACCGCTCTAGCCCCACAGTTAGTGTTTAATGGGTGCCAAGTTGTAGTTTGCAAAGATGAAAGCATTCCAAAGATGGAGAGGGGTGATGGCTGTATAAAAATGTGAATGTTCTTAATATCACTGAACTGTACACCTCAATGGTTAAAATGGCAAAGGTTATGAGTATTTAACTATAACAGCTTTTTAAGGAGTCAAAGAATATTTTACTCAAAACTTGTCCTTAAAAATGAAGTACAGGGGCTGGAGCGGTGGCTCAGCAGTTTCGGCACTTGCCTGGCAAGCACGAGGACCCGGGTTCAAACCCCAGCACCACGTACACAGCTAAGTTGTAGAACAACTAAGGCCATGTGAAAAACTAAATAAAGTTGTTTAAAAAAAAAATGAAATACAGGGGCTGGAGCAGTGGCTCAGCTGTTACAGTGCTTGCCTGGCATGCATGAGGATGCATGTACACAGTGGAGTGTCACAGCAATGAAAACCAGCAATGAAATCCAGAATGAAATTAACTCACTCACTCTCTCCCCTCTCTTTAAAAAAATAAATAAAGTAAAATAAAATTATAAAAAAAGAAGTTTGTTTTGTCATTCTTTTAAGAGAGAGAGAGGGACAGTGAGAGAGAGAGAAAATCAATTTTCATCTAGTTTTTCATGTGGTTTTTCATTCCTCTGTTTGAACCCACATCCTTGTGTATGCCAGGCAAGCACCATAATCACTGGGCCACCCTACCTGCCCAGTGTTTTGCCATTATTAAAACACCAAACTACAAGATATTTGTAAAGGAAAATTCTTTCTTTATTCACATTTTTGACACCAAGTATGTGAGCTTTTCTAAATGAAATAATTTTCCAATTCTCTGGGGACCACAACTGGGTGTCCTACATGTATATCAAATTCTGGTAGTAGCTACCTGCAGTTAGTGGAGACACTGGAGGGTGAGGGCTCTGTCCCACAGTCCGCCCCCGACTTCAGATGCAGGAACAGGTACTGGGTCCAGGG
This sequence comes from Aplodontia rufa, assembly GCA_004027875.1. Classification (NCBI taxonomy): domain Eukaryota; kingdom Metazoa; phylum Chordata; class Mammalia; order Rodentia; family Aplodontiidae; genus Aplodontia; species Aplodontia rufa. Next base: position 2,918 of record PVKS010003265.1, on the reverse strand, counting down.
TGCCCACACTTGTGCCCGGCTTGGCTAAAATTCAGTATTTCCTACCACTCCCACTGCAGATTTGATAATTTGCTGTAATGACTCACAGCACTCAGGGAAATGCTTCAGTTCTGGCTACCAGTTTATTATAGGAGAGAGGCTGGGGAGGGACTTAGAGATTGAGTGCCTGCTTACCAGGTGAGGGAGGGCCTGGCCTTGAACCCTGCGCCCCGCCCCCCCACCTCGATACAAACGAATAGTCACAGGAAGAGGCACACAGGGAGATGACCAGAAGGGCCCTGGGCTCAGGAGTTTCTGTCCCTGTGGAGTTGCGGTCCACCATCCTCCTGGCATGTGGATGCATTCACTGACCTGGAAACCCCCTACCTATCCCAGTAGTTTAGGGATTGTTGTGGAGATTTCATCGAGCAGGCGTGATTATTAATCAATCTCCAGACCCCGCCTCTCCCTGGAGCAGGCAGGATGGGTTGAAAGTTCCAAGATTCAATCACGGCTCTTCTGTGACCAGATGCCACCCTGCAACCATCCTGGAGCCCACAGGAGTGGCCTCATTAGAACTTCATTAGAAGCTCCGATCACCCAGGAAATTCCAAGAGTTTCAGAAACTCTGTATTGGGAACTGTGGTTAAAGACTAAATATTAGAATAAAAGATTATCCTAGCACCTCTGTCAGTCAGGAAACTCCAGGGGTATAGGAACTCTGTCAGAACTGGGAGCAGAGACCAAATACAGACTGCATGTTTTATTATGTCATAACCTGTCACACACAAAAAGGGAAAAGTCACCCATAATTTCACCTCTTGCGGACAACAATCATTTAATACTTACGTGCATTTCCTTTCAGGTTTTTTTTTTTTTTTTTGGTTCAGGACATCTGTTTTTTTTCTAAGCACAATTACAAGTGTGATGTTGCTACATCTTTCCGTTCTGCCTGTTTATTTAACACAATAAAAGCATCTGCTACTTTCGAAATCCCTGATACAGTATGTGCTTGGCTCTGTATAGATTGTTTTCTCTTTCTCCCTTAATCCTTGACATAATCCTGCAAAGTAGGCATTTTCCTGATGTCAGAGATAGAGACAGAGACTCACACCGCACTTGTAGGAAGTGGCAGAGCTAGCATTGGCATTGGGATCTTTGACTCTGGAAACTGTTCCAGGCCATTTTGGTATCCAGCCTCTCTAAAGAATAAATGTTTTCATTTTGATAGTGGAACACAATTCCCGTAACTGATTCTAAAAGCAGATATGGTTAAGTTGATGAGGAACTGTTGCGTAACGTACTCAGTGGCTCCCTAAAGCAGAACATGCGGCTGTTTTTCTTTCTTTCTCTCTCTCCCCTCTCACTCTATAAATAGTACCATGACGGACATCTTGATGACTTTTGTTTTTTCTTAAACCAAATTGTTTTTCTAAAAGGCTGAACTAATTTAAATGCCAGACTTGAAATCACAATGGCATATTATTGTTTTAAAAAAAAAGGTGAGGCTTTTTCAGGCAGAAAACCTTGGCCACCGGCTTTCTTTTAATTTCAAGTGTACACAGAGATGTGAGGCAGAGCGCCCTGGCCAGTGGTCCTGGGGCAGCTGCCTTTTTTTGGCTGAGAAAGTGGCCCATTCCAGAGCATTCTGGGTTTGTCTTGTCAGGTCTGAAATAAGAAGTGTCTGTCTGGGCTGAGAGTTGCTGGATGGAGAAACTGCAGCTGGGAAGTTTGGGCAGTATAGGCTCCGTGGAGTCAAGAGCATCTCCTGGAGATGGGAATCCACTTAAAATAGTCTCTCTTGATAAATTGTTTATTGCACTAAATAGCCACAGAACAACTTTCACATCAATCCTATTTAATCACTCTCAGTGAGCATTTAATAAGGGATAGATGCTGTGTTGACTGTGGGGATATGGAAGTTCAGTTACCAGTCCTTACCTGGAAGGTCCCACTGCCCCCTGGGGGAAGACTCATGTGAAGGAAATGATGGCTTCCAGTTCAATATGGCAAATTGAACATGCATATTTAGTCTGCTGCCTTTTGAAACCCATGAAAACTGCAGTGAAGTTTACTTAATTCTTTAGATACAGATTTAACAGTTGGTTGTTTTGAAAGTGGGAGGTGGTTTCAACATGATTGACACATTATGGAACAATTTGAACATAATGTGAATTTCACATTTTCTAATTCACCATTTTGTCTGTGAGCAAAACTGGGGAAAGCAGAAAACCGTTGCCTGTATAACCGAGCCACATAGGACTACCCAAAAATACACCTTAAACATCTACCAGGCAAGGGCTGGAGCGGTGGCTCGGGACCACAACTGGGTGTCCTACATGTATATCAAATTCTGGTAGTAGCTACCTGCAGTTAGTGGAGACACTGGAGGGTGAGGGCTCTGTCCCACAGTCCGCCCCCGACTTCAGATGCAGGAACAGGTACTGGGTCCAGGGTGCCCACACTTGTGCCCGGCTTGGCTCAAACCCCAGCACCACGTACACAGCAATGCCTTGGAGCAACGAAAGTCACATGAAAAACTAAATAAAGATTGTTTCTCTCTTTCTCTCTCTCTCTCTCACTGTTCCTCTGTCTTTAAAAAACAAAACAAAACAAAAAACATGTACCAGTCCCTTCAATTTGCTATCCACATCAGGGGTTAAAATCTGTTGTCAGATTTCAGGTCACCCTTCCACCACTTCACAAAGTTACAGCCCTCCAATTGCTCACTTTCACAAGCAAATTTCAGGTTTTTTCAAGGGAAGATAGTTATGTATTTATTAACCACTTAGTAAAACTTATTAGTTTCCTTTTTGTGTGTTGCTGATAAAGTTTTTGAGTGTTGTGTTCCTAACCCCACTTCCCCACTTTTCACCTTTAAGCCCTGTGTTTTCATTATTTTTGTGTGTAGCTTGGTGTTTTTTTTTTTTTTTTTTTTT
>PVKS010003264.1:36306-106294 GCA_004027875.1 Aplodontia rufa | reverse complement strand
CTCTGCCATTATAATTCCATTTGTGAGCCCAGACTAGCAATAGGAGCTGAGGCTGGATGATATACATATATAAATACATTCTACCTTTCTGTTGAGCTGCTGTGGGTAATGCCTAGTGAGTATTAACAGCCTGTGGCCTGAATTTTCTTAGATAGTGATGAAGCAAGTTATGTCATTTTCTCCAGGTGACTAGGTATCTGTTAATTACCAAGATGATGTGCTTATGCTAAAAATGAGAATAATTAAGTGTTAGAGTAGACTAGCTGCAGAAATTGCAGAATTTGAAGCCTTTCCACCCTTGTTTTGGATTAAGGCAGCCAGTAGCATTATATGCATCTTACAGACTCACATTAAACATCCCAGGGAAATTTCTTTTCTTTTCTTTTTAAGTACTGGGGATTGAATCCAGGATCACTTTACCACTGAACTACATCTCCAGTCCTTTTTTATATTTTGTTTTGAGACAGAGTGTTGTTAAGTTGCTGAGGGTCTCATTAAATTATTGAGGCTGGCCTGAAACTTGCAATCCTCGAGTTTTAACCTCCCAAATCTTGGGTTACAGGCAGGGCCCACCATGCCTGGTGGGAAACACTACATTTTCTAATGAAAATATTACAATTTATAGAGATAAACACTGTGCCTTTCAGAAGACTGGAGATGAAAAGGCTTCATAGATTGTCCAACATAAGGGATCAAGTTACTCTTAGGGAGAGTTTATGGCTAAAAAAAAATGTGGTCCGTATGTAGGATAAGGTATTTCATTGTGTTTCTTTGCTGAATGTAGTTGGAAAAAACCAATATTGTTTTATGGAAACAACCCAAATGCCCTCACTGTATGAATGGATCCAAAAACTGTTGTACCTATATACCATGTAGTTCTACTCAGCTATTAGAAACAATGATATTGCAGCCTTTGAAAGTAAATGAATGGCTATGGAAGAAATTATGCTGAGTGGAATCAGCATAACCCAGAGAACCAAGGGTCAATGTCTTCACTCATCTGTGGAGGCTAGAGCCAGACCCTGGCCATTGAGAAAGGAGATCAATTATCATATTTTAAATCCTGAAAAGGTGTAGTGACATACTACCTAAGGCATTCATAGCGATGTATTGGGAAGGGGTGGGGATGGGGGACAAGAGTAGGTAACTAGGGGGGGCTCTTGGGGACAAATCTAATTTTCAGAATTTATATATATTATATTGTTTTGTTAGAAGGATGTTTGATTGTTCAACAAAGAAATTTCTTAATAAAATAAATAGCCCCCAATATTGTCAATAATAACATTTCTTCAGTTCCCTCAGGATGGGAATCTGTGAAGAATGGCCTCAGACATGGAACCTGTGCAATGGTTTATTTTGAGGGGACTTACAGAAGAGAATGGAAGTTGTATTGGCATGTTTCTCTCCATGTCTGAATCCTACACCCTGGTATAGAGCTCTTATAAGGAGAGTTACCCAAGGTATCGGTGATGATGACACCAGGAGTATAATGAGGATAAGGACCAAACACCAGGGACGAGAACCTGAATTGGTCACCAATCTCCAGGACAGACTCAAAGAAGTCAAGAACTGAGAAAGGAATCCAACATTAGGGAGAGAAGGGCAGGAGCTGTGACCATTCTGACCAGGGCCAGCAGCAGTCAGGAAAGATTGTGAGTGCTATAAGTACATATAAATGTTATTTGTTATCTATGGTGCATATTAAGGGAGCATGGACCACGCTTGGAAGGCTAGGACCAAATGGATACTCAGCACTATGAATAGGAGATAATGTTCTCATCCAGCCTCATCACTTCTGTTCTCCATATGACATGCTCATATATACGTCTAATCTTCATTCACAGCTGTTAGCTCAAGTCGATTTGAGACAAAGGTCCTTTCAAAACCTTTTCAGCAGAGTGAAAAGCTAGCTACTGTTTTCTCTCTTCTTTGTTAGGGTAGGGGTAGGGGTTGGGGGTGGTGACAGGGATTGAACTCAGGGCGCTTAACCATGGAGAGATGTCACCAGCCATTTTGAGACAAGGTCTTGCTAAGTTGCTTAGGACCTCACAAAGTTGCTGAGGCTGTCTTTTTATTTGTGATCCTCCTGCCTCAGCCTCCCGAGTCACTGAGATTTCAGGTGGATGCCACCATGCCTGACTTCTTTCTCCTTCTTTACTGGTTTCTATTTACAGTCATCTCTAATTTCAGCTGATTTCTTCTATCCAGATAAATTCTCTTTCTCTAAGCCGCAAAATGCTCAGAGTACCCATTAAGGGATGAATAATGATGCATGCCAATTCCTTCTTCACCATTTGCTGTGACCCCACCCCCAGCAGCTCGATGCCTAACTAGTGAAAGCTGTTGTCAGAGGAGTCCTTGTTCTGTGCCCCAAGAGGTTATACTCACACTGTGACAGGCAGCTGTCAGAATCTGGAAAATGATGTTTGGTACTCACATCTCTCTGATTTTGGGGGTTTATATTTGTGAGAGCAATGTTCAGTCAGACAGTTGATATGGGGTAAAGATTTCAAGAATACAGAGGAATTTAGGAAGTAATACCTGAATTTTCATGGTTCTAATAGAAAAATTTAAATATCTGTGCTTTTATTTCATGTGGTCTTATTTTTATCCTGTGATTGAAAGAATTAAAATATTGCCCTTAAATCTGAAAGTCCTTTTAATCCATTCTCCATTCCCATCATATTAATTTAAGACTACTTTGGTTTGATGTCTGTGTGTGTGTGTGTGTGCACATGTGTATGTGCATGTAGAATTTTCTACTCTAAAGGTCAACATCTTTTCTGCAAATAGCCAGAATGTAAATCTTTTATAATTTTCAGGCACATATATCTTTGTTACATCTGCTTTTGTGTCTCCTCTTTTTAAAAAATGCAACTCTAAAGGTATGAAAAAGCCCACAGGTTGTACATCAGGCCATGGACTGAATTTAACTCTGCATTGTAGTAGTCTGCAAACCTCTGCAATACTCTTTTCATATTTACCCAAGCCTATACAATGAACTTTAAGATTTGGGCCTTCTATAACCACTACTTCTACTACACGTGTGGTTTGTGTGAGCTCATGACCACTCCATAGCCACGACACTAGAGCTTCTCCATATCACATAATATCCCACCTGGTGTACTTATTATGTAAATTTCAAAATCTGTGATTTCAAAACAGGGATATTAAAGCACTTAGGTATTTTCTAACTATAAACTTGTTCAGAAATATGTCTAGGAATAAATATGGATTTCAGGAATATTATAAAGGTCTTAAATAAATGCTGTGAAGAACCTACTGAAATTTACTCTGTATTTTTATGTAAAAATTATATTACATTATCTTTTGTCAGTAAGATTTAATTTTTTTCTTTTTCTTTTTAGTGAAATTTTACTCTTTAATAGGAAAAAGGATATTGAGAATTCTACTGTAATGCTTTCTTTCTTCTTTTTTTTTCCGGAAAATATTATATTATAAACACATCTAGTATGTACATAGTCATATACTTACCAAGAAGTCTTACAACCAATTCCGCTTTTTTCAAAAGAAGGCTTCACGATGATAAAGCATTCCTAGAGTGGGAATTAACTACACTGAAATAACTTAAGAATTTCATTTCTATTCTAACTTGTGTTTTTTCCAGAAGATATACGGTAAAGGCCATGTAGAGGCAAATGTGGACCCAGGAATCCCCGCTAATGCATTCTTCAAAAAGAGGCACCGACTTTCTCCCTCTATTCACATTTAAAATAGCAACAGAGTGAGGAAACAGGGAATCAGAAGCTGAGGGGAGGAATTAAGAGGACAGCAGTCATGTTCTCAGAACTGTGGCTGTTCATAAATATGCACTGATTTTTGTACAGACAAATGGGACCTCTGTTAATTTATAAGTTGAACTGGATGTGAACTGATAAAATGCAACTAGTCGAGAAGAGGGTTACAGATCACTGTATGTGGAGAATACTCCAAGCAGAGAACACTTCCATTAATGTGATAAAAATGTATATTTATGAACCTGTGGCTGTTTTGGATACTGGTCGATTCCTCTGAGCTTAGAAATCTCCATGAAACACACACATATAAATCCTATGTAAAGCTTTATTTCCCTCACCTACTTTTTTTTTTTTTTTAAGTGAATGAAGAGGAAAAACTCCTACGGCACTTCTCTGGCAGCTGATGAGCCAATGTGGCTAAGTCCCTGTGCTCCATCAGCCTGGTGTCCTGCCTCCCAGCCATGCGGCCTGGGGGCTCTGGGCAAAGTCACCCTTTTCCTTACAACATAAAGTGCACCATGCTGGTTTGCCATTGTGGGGTCTGGGTCGCTTCAGAAGCAGGCCCCCACGATGGCAAACAAGCAATGCCAGGAGGGCCTGGTGCCACGTGGTTGGGGCCAGTCCAGCACCATGGGTAGCTGCTCACCAGAGGTTCTGGCAACACACCATGGTCTGGTGTACAGAAAGGACCCCGTCCTGCCAGAGCCCCTCCCCCTTGGCTAGCAAAGTGGTCTCGGGTAGAAACTGCCTTCACAGGAGGACAATTTGCTTATTAAAAATGAGAAAGGGGAAAAAAGACCCTGGGTCCTATCGGGAAGACATGAAGGATCCTGGGTCTTTTTTCCCTTTTCTCAATTTTAATAAGCAAATTGTCCCACCATCGTATTTGGCTATGTCCTTCTTTAAGGCTGTATATCACATTAATGGAAGTGTTCACTGCTGGGAGTATTCTCCACATACAATGATCTGTAACCCTCCTCTCAACTGGTTGCACATTATTAGTTCACATCCGGGTTAATTTATAAATTAACAGAGACTCCATTTGTCTGTACAAAAATCAATGCATATTTATGAACTTCTTGTATTTAAATAGATTTTTACACATCTTATCTAAGGATCTAAGAGAGAAACCTGGGTAAGGTGGGCCATATAGCCAGGGAGTGAGTGAGGCCCGATGCGTCCAGATTGGCCAAAGGACAGAAAAATCTGTTTCACGTTTGGTAGGAAAAAACATAACCTTTTATATATTTACTTCATTTTGAAAACACATTCAAGATGCTGCTGGCAGCTGGTTCTGCAATCTCCTTGTGAACTTCCAAGTTATTCTTATTTATTTTTTTTCTGATTTGTTTTTTGAACCAAGGAGACTGCAGTCAAATAATACTCAGCAACTGGTTCTCTATCTTTGGACTGAAAACTTAAACAGATAGTAAATTATGACAGTGAATTTCAAAAGGAGTGTTCCACAGGTTTGAAAGAACATGTCTGGGATAACACGATGCGTCTCGGAGTATCGCATTCACATTGCGGCAATCACCGGAGCATGGGTGCCGCTGTCGGTTACCTCCGCGGCTAATATGCCTTCTCCTCGGTGACGACTAATCATGTCCTATTAGCCAGAGGTAATGCTGGAGGAACTCAACTCTGAAGTGTAATGAAGCCAGTATTCTCTGTGGTCAGATTAGCCACAACTGATTTGACACACACATCATAGGGGCTTCAGACCTGACAAACTCTGGCTTGCTTGTGATTTATGCCGTCAAGCTTCTTGGAGAAGAGATGAAATCCAAGCGCTCAGTTTGGTAGAAGTGAAATGTTCTGCTGTACTTAACGGCCAGTTAAGGGAGTTAGCCTTGCTCCCGGCTCCTTGCTCCCACCACCCCTGCACCCCCGACATCAGTCCTTGTGCCCTGCTTTGTCTACAGACCACCAGGACTGGGGTCCCGTGCATGTGCTATCATCAAAGAGCGATGGCCCCTGGGTCTCTCCTGCACGTAGTCTCAGGAGTCCATGGAAAGGTTGCAGTCTGAGGCCACCTAGCCTCTTCTTCCATCCTTGAGGATGTTCAGATTTGGAGATTTCTAGGGCTGATTGGGTGGGTGGGTGGGTGGGAGGTGACCATCAGAGAGAGAGAGGGGGCATGTGCCAGGACTCACAATCTGTGACTCTGAAAGTGGGCGGTGAGCCTGGTGCTCCAGGGTCAGCTCTTAAATGATGCTGGGCACCCACCGCTGCTGTTGCTCCAGTTGTTGCTCTTTTGGGACAGGTTGGGGGTGGCCATGAGCACAAAGCATTCATGGGGCAGCCATGCTGCAGCAAGATTTAGATGCATTCCTGGCTGGAAACCGGCTGGGCATAGTCCAGCGCTGTGTTCCCGTGGGCGTCACGGGCCATGACATCCACCCTGTACCAGATGAGCAGCTGTTCCAGGACCACGTTGCCCTTGCAGCAGGCCAGGTACAGTGCTTGTGCTGCCGTCTCCCTCTCCACAGGTCTCATTCACCTCCTCCAGGGAGCTGTGTGCCAGCAGCAGGATGACTGTCCTCAGGTCCTCATTGGCAGTGGCACACAACAGATGCTGGCCCAGGGACAGCTCGGTGCAGGGAAGAGGGGCCAGGAAGAGCTTCTGCTCATGTTTGGCCCAGATCTACCATTCCTCCTCTTCCCTTGTGGAGTCTATGGAGGGCTTTGTCCATCCCTGGGTGCTCTCTTCCCAGACGCTGTTGGCCAGCTCGTTCCCAATGGATAACATCACTTTGCCCAGCTTGACGGGCCATTCATTGAGGTCCAGGGATCGGACTCGTGATAGATGGGCACCCAGGTGGCAGTGGATCCCTGAGCACTTGATGCACATGAGTGCTCCCAAGTTCACGCTGGCCCAGTCAGGATTCGGGCAGCCATAGTCCACGTAGTGGGAGTTCGCGGGGGTGTTCCGGATTGACTGCAGGGCCATGGCCTCATTCTGGATGGTCAGTCGAGACTTATTCTTGCTGCTCTCACAGGACAGTAAGCTGGCTAGGATCTGGCTCTCGATGGCTTGGACCCACGCATCTCGTTCCTCATATGTGGTGGCTTCAAAGTGCTACTTCTGGCCAGTGAGGGACACAATGATAAACTCAAAGTTTTCTTCTTCTTCTTCAGTGGTGCCGGTGAGTCCGTCAGCTTTGAAGTTTCTGGTACTCTTCTGTCTTCGGTGCTTCTTTCGCTTTGCATGGGGGTAGGGGAGTGGTTCGATCTTGGGGCTGGTGGAGCTGGAGATACTTGGGCTGGAACACACGCATTCACCCAGCCCTGTGTCTGAATTGGGTGAGATGTGTAAACTGCTCATGTCCTTGGACAGGACGTTGGTTTTAGGGCTGGAGATGGGCGCACAGCCAAAGTGGCTTGGGACAGTCTCTTCCCTGGGATTTTCACAGTGGTTCTCAAAAGATCAATCTCTTTACCGTACATGTTCTGCATGTAATCGTGCAGACTGGGATGGTAGGTGAGAATGCCATTGTCACAAAGGATGACGTTCTTCTTCCACTTCTTGTTCAGTTACTTGCTATTTTGTTTCAACAGCATGCCCTGTTTAATTGGGATGACTCTGCTGCTCCTGATGCTGTCCACACTGCTCTCCAGGCCTTTTCTCTCTTTGTCTGGGTCACTCCCTTTACAAGAAGTGAAAAGTTTGGACCAGGGCTTGGACTGCTTCTGCACAGGTGTCGGGGTGTTCACAGTAGGCAGCACATCGATCCGCAGCTCCTTCTGGCTGGTGCTAGGAGTCAATGGAACAGATGAGGAGTAGTCACTCAGACTCCTGCCACCATTACTTGTCTGGTTAACGAGCACAGTGGACACCTGTGCAGCACAGACGGAGGAGTGGCTGGGTGAGTTGGGCAAGGACTTGCAAGGGCCTATGGGCAGCTGCTGCTTCTTCTTCATGGCGACTATCTTTTGAGCAATGTCCTGAAAGACGCCTTCCACGTTGAGTACATAGGTGGCACAAGTCTCATAGTAGGTGCAACGTGTCCTGGCATTGTTGATGACCAGTGGAACTTATCACATCCTGGGTCCCCACGAGCACGAGTGGCACCTCACTGGTGTTCCGGTAGATGGCCATCTGGCTATAGTAGTGGTAGACAGTTTGGAAACTGATTTCATCCTCCAAACTGAAGACAAATAAGACAGTGTCCACCACATGGTGAACTGTGCCTCTGGGGGACCCCTTCATCTCTTATCAGCAGCAGATAGCTTTGTCCATCAACGACGATCTCTTTTTTGAACCTGCCACCCTCGAGAGACTCCTCCTGGACATAGGTGCCAGTTAGATATTGGTGCACGAGGGCCGACTTGCCGCTGGGCAAATTGCCCACGATCCTCACTTTAAGCTCTGGCACAGATCAACTCAATGTCCACTCCTGACTGTTCACGAAGGCATCTTGGCGTCCTTTATTTGGAAGGACAGGAATTGTCCTACCGTGTCCTTAATCCAGAGGGGCAGGAGCTATTCTACCTTGCCCTTCATCCGGAGGGGCAGGAGCTGTTCTACGGTACCTTTCATCCAAAGGGGCAGGAGCTAGTCTATGGTGCCCTTCATTTGGAGAGACAGGAGTTGTTCTACCGCACCCTTCATCCGGAGGGATAGGAGTTGTTCTATGGCATCCTTTATCCGGAGGGACAGGAATTTTTTTTAGCAGATCTACACTTCCAACAACACAGCCACATAGTTTACCTCTGGGGTAACCAAATGAGAAAGTTCAGGTCCACTGCAGCAAGCAGTTAATGGAGAAGAACGAACATTCCATGACACTAGGCAACTGCCCCACTGACTTCTGGAGCTAAGGTCCCTTAAAGGAGCGGAAGGCATCCACATCCCCTTGGCTGTCCCCGAAGCTCGAGTGTTGGGCACTGTGCAAAAGACAAACGCTGCGCTGGATGCCATGACACTTCTTCTTCCCCTCTTAAGCTTCCTCTTTCATGCTTTGTGTGCTCTGAGCAAAAAGAGCGTGAAAAGAGCACGTGTTTGAGGGCTGCTCCCTCTTTCTTTCTGTATCCCTTTAAACTACCTTCTGGTTGGTGATAGCTGACAGCATCAACATAGCAGTCCCTCATTGGCTGGGATAAGCCGATCTGTCGCTTCACCATTGGTTCCTTGGCTGTCTCCCCTCCCTATAAAAATCTGTGTGCCTTGGAAATAAACAGATTTGAGCTGCCATCCTCTGTGTGTGACTGACTCATTTCCCCGGCTGAGACGGAGGGGGTCTCCACTGAGGGGGAGCCATACTTCAGTGGCTGCACTCACCCTCCTGTTCGGCCCCCGGGGGACAATCCAGCTTCGAATTGTCCTGCCCTCCCTCAGGGACGCCTGAGGTAGTGACACTCCAGGTGTGACATGAAGCAGGAGTGGAAGACGAGAGGTGACACAGTCTTGGCCCTGTTGGGTCCATGATGGAGGAAAGTCAGCCTGCAGCAGATGCCAAGCACTCATACCCACTCCTCTGAATTCAGTGTGATTGGAAACTGAGGCTCATATTGAAACCACTTCTACAAAGGCAGAAGGCTCAGAAGAAGCTTCATTCCAAGACCTCCAAGAAACATCACTACAGCCCCTCCACCACAGGCCACCAGGAAGCTCCCAGGCAAAGGGCAGCATGTGCTTAGCCCAAGGTTAGACAGTGCAGGACACTCAGGAACGGCATTCATTCCACAAGCATTTGCTGGGCACTCAGTACTGCCGAGTGCACACAGAAAGAGGGACAGGAGGAGAGCAGGAGAACAGAGCACAGCCATGCTGGAGCCGTGGGAATGGCACACCTGGGGAAGCAACAGCAAAGTCCAAGGGGCAGAAGCAAGCCCATGCCTGCCACAGCTCGAGCGGGCACTCATACCCGCACTCATCCAGCAACTGCCCTTGCTTCGAGGACCTCTAAGTCCTTCTTGTCACAAGACTGTGTCTCAGAAGTAAATCAATAAAAGGGCTGGGTAGAGCACCCTGGGTTCAAGTCCCAGTGCTGTTCAAAGAAAGAACAAGCACCCCATTCCCATTAGGACCCCAAAGCCAACAACCCTGGAGCACCTACCCAGATTTCAGTGTATCTCATTCTCATCCCATATATTTGCAAGGAGGAATTCAAAATGTTCGAAGGGTCTTATTAGTTTGCATACACTGATACATCTTAAAGTCCGCATCCATGTCATATGTCACTAATACTCACATCATTTCTCTCTCTCTCTCTCTCACACACACACACACACACACACACACACACACAAATACTGCAAAACATCTGGCTCAACAATAACCAGATGTCTTCATTCAGCAACACAAAGAAACTCTAGACCTGGGTAGATGCACAAAATGATACTCTTGCCTCAGGAAGAGTCCCTCCCTATCAGCAGAAGAGCCATGGGCCACTGCTGCTGCCGTGGTGGCCTACCCTGCTCTTGCCTGCTAGCATCTACACCTCTCTTTCTCTCTCTCTCTCTCTCTCTCTCTTTTTTAAGAGAAAGAGAGGTGGGGGGGAGAGAAAGAATCGATTTCAATTTTTCTTCTCTTTTTTGTTTTTCTGACACTTAGTTTGTATGTGTTGCTGGGGTTTGAACCCAGTTCCTCATACATGCCAAGCAAGCACCGTAAACACTGAGCACCACTGCTGCAGCCCCTACACCCATCTTTTGACAAACTCCATCTTCCTTTGAGGACCTGCCCCATCTTCTTGATTTAGCTGACAATGAATGCCACCTGCCCTCTCCAAGCAAGCAGTGGAAGAATCCAAGCCAGTGGGTCACTATCCACAGAAGAGGAAATGTAAAGGGTGCCATTAAAATGCAAGCAACTGGGGCCCAGTCCCCTCAGCCCCAGGGCACAATCCATCCCAGGGATCCCTTCTCAAAGCCACCCTGATATCCTCTGACAAATGCCACATCTGCTTGAGTTACCCAGAACAGGGTTCTAATGTGCCCATCCAAGGACACAAACCTAGCTGGAAAGGTAAACAAATTTGACAGTTTCAAAACGCAAAGACCTCCTGCTTAAGGCAAAGATTATCTAATTTAAGGGCCTTTCTTCTAGTACCCTAAAATCAGGTGGCAACTTCCAAAGATTCCCCAAGTGGCAGCCAGAGAAACCCCAAGAGCCAGAGTGCACGGCCTCACTAATCGGTCTCTGTGGCTGAGGCCTCTTCCTGGAAAACGTGAGTTCGTGGACATTTGCACGGAGCACTCTGAGTGTCCCCTGTGGTTGCACACTGACTGGTTCACAGGAAGACAGCTTCAAGGTCAGAACTGGCTCAAGAGAACGCTCAATGCGCCTGGCACTGGTGTGATGCAGGGCTCGGTCCCATGACCACAGTCCCAGAGCACTCTGCCCACATGTAGAGCAAGGTGCACAGGCCACATGGGGTAGCAGGCCCAGCCCTGACACCACCATGAGGCCTGGGAGAAGTAACTCCCATGCAGAGCTGAGACAGCAACTGTCAGGTTAAGAAAGAGGCCACCAAGAGGCAGGACACAGATGACCCAGAGCCCAACGGGGACCTCAGAGCGGAGTCCAAGGCAGATTGGGAGGGAGCCAGGGACCAGAGCAGGTGGTGCGAGTGCTGTCTGCTGTGATGGCGCCCACAGGTAGCGGACAAGACCAGGCTGAAGAGCGGGCAGCACCGTCCCAAGGCCTTGGGTGCTGAAAGCAATTCCGCTTTCCTTTCTTGATTTACCCATGACTTACTCAGCAAAGGCTTCAGGGTGTGGCGTGAACGCCAACTTCATTCTCAAAGCCCTTGTGAGCCATTCACAGGCTGTGGCAGGGAAGGGCTGGCCACATCCACACGCTGGGATCTGCTTATGGGTGACACAAGCTATCAATCGAGACCACCAAGGAGAAGGCATCTGTATATGCAGCCCACATGGGCACACACCAAGGTGGGGCTTGCAGACTCACCTGTGCTCAGTCATACACACCCACAACCTGGGGCAGCTTACCACAACACCTCCACAGGGTCCTAGTCACCAAAACACATAAACGCTATTTACCAAGGGAAGCCACTACAAGCAAGGAGGGTGAGTGTGGCAGACATCCTCCGGCCTCTGAGAGAGGCCAAAGGAGGATCCAAACTCCCGGCCCCACCTAATGGCACATCAGCATGGGGCTTTGTGACCCTGTCAGGCAGAAGGCTGTGGTCCAGTGTCCACCAAGCAGGAGTGTGTCCAGGAGTCACCACGTTCCAGGACCCAGCTCACCAGCTGCTCCTTATACATGACACCTGCACTGGGAGAACAGCCGACACGGTCAGAGGTGAGCTCTAGGGCCCCATCTGACCTTGAGTCAGGCCCTCTGGGCTGAGGAACAGAAGCACATAGTTATCCTCAACACCCATGGGCACAGGACCCCTGGAGATACCAAATTTCGCTAGTGCTCAAGTCCTTCCTCTGAAACGGGGAAGTGTCTTCACAGAAGCACCACACGTGCTCCTGTACACTTGAGGTCATTCCCGGTTACATCCAAACCCAAGTGTAAATGCTGCGGGAAGAGCTGCTATACCGTACTCTTCAGGGAATACTGCAAGAAAAACATCGGTGCACATTTGGGACAGACGCAATTTCTTTCTTGAGCACTGGCATTTGCAGGTGGCTGCATCCCAGGGTGTGGACCTGCAGGTATGGTACGCAGCCACACACGGAGGTCAACGGAAGGGGAGCCATGGCATGCAAACTAGCCCACGGCAATCCCATCAGTCTCCTGGACCTGGTGGCGTGATAGGTGAAAAAGACCCAGGATCCATTTTTTACTTCATGGTCTTGCACCTTTGGGATCAGCTGGTATTGAAAAAGAGCTAGAAATGCCACTTTTGAACTGATAGGTCATCCATGGGCCCAACAAACCTTCACTGGATTGGAAATCGATTAAGATTGACATGAAATGATGTGAGGAGTGACCCTGACCAGTCCAGGATGCAGGATCCACACAAGCACTGCCCAGCGCTCTCACCTCCACATCATCGGAGTGGTCCAGCCAGCCAGGAGCATTCATCTTACAAAGCTCAGCCAGTTAACACCCAGGGTGTTCACAAGACTAATCTGTTCAGCCAGGTGTCTGAATTTCCTGGAGAGGGAGGCAAAGGGCTGGTGCTCTGGCTGGTGCAAAGGTTACCAGTCTGCAAGGGGCCACTGAGCAGGAGCGGGCAGGAGGGAGAACCAGGAAGGCCGGTCTGCCAGCAGCTGTTGGCGATACTCACAGGCAGGAGATGCAGAAACCAGGAGGAAGCACATGCTCATTTCTTGCTCTTATGTCAACAAAACCAGGTTATTCTCCCCAGTTTAAAAAAGACCAGCTCAATCAGGATCAGAGTCAGCTGTCCAGCACTTACCAATGCCGTTCCACACACATACCAAACCCCACCACCAGCACCTTTGGAAAAGGTCTGGAGGAACAAGAGCCCCACTCTGGGGAAATCACCCGGGTCTCCTCCCCAGCCCGCACATAAAAGAACTGCCAGGGGAACACCCTCGGATGGGAGTTGTCAGAAAGATCTACACAGGAGCGTTTCCAGAAGGGTTTCTCTCTGCCAGAGAGTAAGTGAGTGACCCCCTGGACCAGCAAAGGTGACAATCAAGGACTTGGTTAAGAACTGTCCTGGGCTTGCAGGGTGCCAGGTGGTTAGTCATGCACAGTGGGTGGAACAGGCCTGTCCAGCACTTGGGGGAGATGCAGACAAGCTCACATCACACAGAGGTTTCCCAGAAAACTTAGGGGACCAGGACGTCTGGGAGCACATTCAGCCCTGGCCTCCCCTACCCGTGCAGCTAGTGAAACGCTGGGGATGAAGGGGCAACCAGGCATTCTTGTTCTCATAGTCTGCTCAGTTCCTCTGGGCACTCAGGGTCACCTGCCTCATAGAAAATTCCAGCATTTCCCTTCAATGGCGATGACCTGCTCCCTGATCTGGTTCTCCAGCACCTTCAAGATTCTGGAAGCAATTAGCATCTCTGTATTTGTCCCTTCTGATTTGAATTCTCGCTGTGATTTAGAAAATGTTTTATAGTGCATCTAGGTGAGTCTGAGTATGTGGTACACTGGCCAGCAGCAATGTTATCACCTGGTAAGTTGTTAAAAATTTCAGAATTTCTCATGCTCCTGGAAGCCTGTGAGTCGCTCTGCATTTTAGCAAAATCCTAGGGGATTAACATACACATTAATGTTTAAGGAATACTTTCCTAGTTAAGTGTGAAAGGGAAAAGTAGAAAAACTACATAATTTATTAAAATCAGAGTTTTTTTTTAAGAGAGAGAGAAGGAGAGAGTGAGAAAGAGAGAGAAAGACAGAAGCAATTTTATTATTTATTTTTTCACCTGGCCTTTGTTTCCCCGACACTTAGTTGTATATGTGGTGCTGGGGTTTGAACTCAGGTCCTTGTGCTTGCCAGGCAAGTGTTCCAATCACTGAGCCACTGCTCCAAACCCTTAAAGTCAGTTTTGAGTGAAGCTAGTTTGGGGAGAGGAAGTTAGACAAGGGCCTTGGCATTTGGTAATAATTATGGTAAAGATAAGGGGCTGAGTGCCTAGGGCTCAATGGCTGGAGGCCCATGGCATCTCCAGCACTACACATATGTTTCCCATTCCAACTGTGCTATGAAATCCTACGGGGGAGAACTGTAGATTATTCAACTAACAATAAAGTACATTGTCCATAGTGTGTGCTTGGTAGGTGTGCATTCACTTGTATTAAAAGAATAATTTGAAGTAAAAGTGTATTAGTTGGTAAATAGTTGGCATAACAGTGTAGAATAAATATCAGAGGATAAATGATTCAATCCAAAGTTTCTGTAACAAGGAAAATCTGAAGTCAGAATACTAAAGGGTGTTCGACATATAATGAAGACTAGGGCCCATAGTCCCTCAGGTTTTGTTGGTGTGAATCAGAGTGGCTATCATTTGGGTTCTACTCAGCACTCTCCTCTCCATACCTTTAGAAAGAATTTAACATTGCAGGGACCAAAGGGACCTTTGTAATACAGATATTCTTCCTTTGAATGCTGCCTTCTTAATTTAAGGCAGTCCCTCTTATTACGGTAAGTAATACTCACAGTCAATAATGACTATGAAATCACAGCACAGGATCTTCAACATTATGGCCAAGAAGGCACCCAACACCTTCAGTACCTGATATTCCCCTGCCACACACCTGATACTTCCTGGCTAGTTCCAATGAAGTCAGACCAAAGCACTTCAAGGATCTCCTATTGAATAGCATTCAGCAAGGAAACTTCAGGGACCACTAGCTCTATGCTATCTTTATTTAGGGCAGAGTGTTCAGGATCATTGAACACTAAGATGTATTTTCAGACTGGATCTAGAAGCTAACCCAAGGTAGAAGGAGTAAGCAGTCTCCATCAGGAAATGTATGTCCTCCAAACTGTACTGTGATAGCTCAGTCCTGCCAGGAAGAACACAGAATGTAAGTGGAAAAAATGAGGACTTGGTCAGGAGCAAGTCCTTTGTTTTCAGCCTTGCCATTTACTAGCTATGTTACCTTAAACAAACTACTTTCTATGTATTATGCATTATTATATGTTCCACATATACTCTGAAATAAAAATAGCCTTCTTTACATTGTGGATATTAAATAATTCAATGTGTTTATAAAGTTCTCATGTGTTGTTGTTCAGAAAGATTTATTTGGACAAGAGAGTATTCTTTTAAAATTTGTAAGATGTGGCAATACCAGGCCTACCTTCATACATGGAAACAGCCACTAGGAAACTTACTGAGGGTGGTTGACTTTGTAGTAAACACAGTCTCCTCTACTCACAGTCTGAATGTGAACTTGCTCCATTTATTTATATTATTTCCTTGACTCTTGTAGGCATTGGAATTTAGGATACTTGTTATGACTCCTCAGTCTCTGTCTGGCTGTTTGTATCTCTGTCTGTCTGTCTCCCTCTCTCTCTCTCTCTTACACACACACACACACACACACACACACACACACACACACACACACAAATTAAATTCTTACTGCTAGTCTGGGCAGTTTTGTTGAGCAATCAGACCAAGCCAGAGATGTGCGATTTGCAAAGCTTTTCCTGATCTGAAGTTTCATTCAACTGCTGTCTAACACTGTCACATTTTGTTTACAATTGTAAATGTAAACATCATCCTCCTGTGTGCTATTAAAAAAGAGCATTTTCCCACCCAAAAAGCAGGAATAAGGTGATAGTCAGAGGGAGTATTGTGTCTTGGGCTGGTCAAAAGTGGTAACACCAAACACTATAAACTTGAAGTTTTTGAGAGAATGGGTATGGATTTGGCCAGTGCCCAGGACAGAGTGAGAGGCAGGAGGGAATAATTGAAGTCTTCTGTGAAAGAAATTTCACTGCTACCCTGATTTAGAAAACTAATGAACACAAGAAAGAAGCCTAAGGTAATGGGTTTTAGTTTAGTATCTACTAATGACTGTAAGTAATTTCATGGACTTGGGGCATACTTAACTCCTCAGCCTTGGTGTTCCCCTTTGAGAAATGCGGTGACTAACTCATCTAATTAGATTCATAAGACAATGTATACCTTACAAGGAAGCTTAATTCAATATGAAGACCAAGTATTCATATGTTCTTGGAAGGTGTCATAATATATCACTGTGTATTCTTGTTTTGGCACTAAATGAACTCGATTTTCTACTTTTTATTTAAAATGCATTCTTCTATAATCACAAGAGAACAACATTTTTTCAATATATTTTTTTTCAATTCATTAAAGAAGATAATTGCATTTTATCAGTGGATGGTAAAAAAGCATTTAATAGGATTCAGTGGGTAAGCCTATTACAATTAAACTGAAAAATAAATTAATATTTGCTTAAAGATACACCAGAACACCATTGTTCTATTAGGTTCTAAAAAATATCAGTGCAATTTCTAGTAAAATCAAAAATAATATTTGAGCATTTATTTTTAAAATGATCTTTCACAATTGTTGTGGAGATTAGTGAATTAAATGAAAACTAAAATTACATGACTTGTATGACTATTTGGAAATTACTGATCATCTATTTTTACTTATATATTGTCTATAAAAATAAAATGAAAAATCTTAAAAATGACCATAATGCATGTGATAATTAGGTAAGCATATTAATGCAAGATAAGAATGTTTTATTTATAATATCAACAAATGCTATACATTTATAAATTACAGAGAAATGCATTTAAACTAAGAAAAGAATTTTATTGAATAATACAGCAAAACTTTTTGAATAAGACATCTGTCATACATTCTTGGATGTGAAAAATTAGTTTATTCACTTACATTTATTCTATAAATATAATGTAATTCCCCTTAGAAACCTGAAGTTTTATTTATTTTATTAGAATGAGATGGTCTTATACCATATTTTAGCTAAATTACACCTTGATGGTACCAAAAAAATCAGTGATATGTCATCATCTATTAAAAGGTATGTAAAGAAAAGTGCACATACGTATAGGGTTGTGTGAGTGTGTTTATGTCTGTGTATGGATAAAATAAAAAAGTCATATGCAGTATTTTATAAGAATAAAAGAATGAATGATTCTACCATTAGTACTTATTCATAATTAATATAATTGATTAGTAAATTAATTAATATAATTTTGGACTTTTGATGGAGAAAATGTAAAAATAAACACTGTAAAACTATCACAATAATTTTAGCAAAGCATAGGCAAGTGCTTTACCACTGGGTTATTGTAACCCAGCTCAAAGATTTTTTTTTTTTAAAGAGAGAGGGACAGTGAGAGCGAGAGAGAAAGAGAGAGAGAAAGAGAGAATCAATAAAATCAACAGTCAATTTTATTTTAGTTTTTCATGTGGCCTTTGTTTCTCCAAGACTCTGGGGTTTGAACTCATATACCTGCACATGCCTGGCATACCATAACTGCCAAGCCACCCACCGCTCCAGTCCCTCAAATATCTTTTTTTAAAGCAACACATGAAACAAAAATTATAAAGTGAAATAAAGGTGGATTTAATTATATAAAACTACCTATTTTTTTTGAGAGTTAGTTGGTAAACAAGTCCAAGCACAAATATTAGAATGAGAAGGTCTTAAAACAAGTATCTCTTGAAAACTTATATTTAAAATATAAACAAACAGAAAAATGGATAAAGTTTGTTAGACAAGGATCCTTATGGAAAGTAAAACAAATAATAGATACGTGAAAGACATTCTTTCTCACTATTAGGGAAATATAAAACTAAGTCCAAAGAACTCATTCTTGCTAACAAATGATAAAAATTAAATATTCTAGAATAGTCAATTTTAGTAGATATACAAAAAAGAATTCTCTTCTAGAGTATAAAATAGGAGTTGATATGGTCTTTTGAGAAATTGAAATCTTTAAAAATGTGCATTCCTTTAAAAAGAGCAGCAATGATCTGGAAATGGATCTTACAGAGATATTAACATGAATACACATGGAGAACCACACGAGAGGGCCATGACGGCCTTCTGTGGAGTGGCATAAAAGACATCTGTAATACCAGTTAATAGAAAACAATTGAGCAAACTATAATACACTTATATCTTCAAGCATTACGCAGTCATTTGAATGAATTAAATCCATGACAATTAATTTGAAGGGATTTCAGCTTTAAGAAAAAAATAGATGCAAAAATACATGTAGAATGTTGTTTAACTTACAAACAAGGCAAGTTCTCATATATGTGTATTAATAATTGTACTAACACAAACGGAAAATCAGGAAATTAACCATATTTATAGAATAAAAATGCATACATTCTGTTGTCTACTTTTACTGAATAGCAAGCACTCTACCTCAGCTACTTGCAACTAAAAAATTTATTGTAATGCTCGCTGGTCACTAGGTGGACTGGTTCTTCTAATCTAGGCTGCTTTGACTTGGTGGCTCTACTTTGGTATCTTGGCAGCAGGGACGGTCCACATTCTGGATTTGACTTGGGTCTGCACAATATATCTTATTCAGTTTGAAGAGGCAGAATCTACTAGTGAAGCACTATTCATAGTACAAGAAGTCAAACTCCATAGAAAAATGGCATTGAAGTTCCTGCTCTTATCACATGCATTAACATCCTATTTACCAAAGTAGATCATGAAGAAAAAAATTGAACAGAGTAAGTCATGTGCTCATGCTCAAAGTCACAGTGAAGTTTAAGTTCACTGTGACCACTCTGATCCTCAGGATGTGGGTGTGTATATGTAATACTGCTACTAGGAAGTAAAGACTGGAGACAGATAATTCTATATACAACATGCTAGATTACATTTATATGAGACATATTTAGTAGCGTTCACTAAAAAGGTAATTATGTTAAGCTTGGATGATAAAATTTAAGATGATTTTTATTTTTTCTACTTTTATGAATTATGTGAAATTTTAACAAGTGTACATATGTTAAAAAATTAGGCTAACAGTTTGAAAACCAGATAACAGATGAGAAAAAAATCTACCATTCCTTTTTTCTAGCCCAGTCAGTTAAATGGCCTATTTTTGGATTGAAGAGCCTCAATGAGAGGCTTATTATATCTTCCTGGTTCATCTAATCCATAACAATCAATGAGGATACTACTTCTTACCATGGTGAAAACAAATGGAAGACTTTGCCTGTAGCTGGGCAGAATCCTGCTGTTCTTACTGTACAGGTATTTTTAAACTTCTTCAGCTTCCTCAATTGTTAAGGTATAGACAGGGGCTGGAGCGGTGGCTCAGTGGTTATGGTACTTGCCTGGCATGCGCAAGTATGTGAGTTCAAACCCAAGCAGCACGTACAAAACAAAGTGTCCACGGAATGAAGTCACATGAAAAACTAAATAAAAATTGCTTCTTTCTCTCTCTCTCACTGTCCCCTCTTTCTTAAAAAAAAAAAAGGTATAGACAAAATGAGGGAATTAACAACAACTGAGCAACAACAGCCTCATATGTAGATGGTTGGGACAAGACCTAGAATCTGGCCCTTCTTATGCCATTAACTTGTAGTGCAAAGCGGGTGGATTGCTTCTGTTCTCTGGGACTATTTTCTTCATTATACACATGCACAATTCTAGGGACAGTCAGAGACATTCATTCAGAGGTACTTGTTCACGTGAATGATCATTTTATGCATGGAGAACTGAGTGGAGTCCCAGAAGCCTTTGTAGCAGAAGCACTCTGCCACCAAGCATGGAGTGTCACGCTCCTCATGGAGTACAACCCACTTTCTTGGGCTGCAACCTTTTTAGTATTCTCTCTCTAATCTCTTTCATCTTGACACTGTAGAGGACAGGGTTTATCAGTGGAGGAAGTAGGAAGTGGACATAGGAGAGAAGAGTGTGGGCAGGCTGAGGGAGTGGCAGCTTGAGCCGGTTAATGAGTGCCAGGAGAATCATAGGTGTGTAGAAGAGGAGCACAGCGGAGAGGTGGGCAGCACAGGTTTGACCAGCTTTCCAGCGATCCTCACTGGATCCCGCACCTTGCAACACCCTGCCAATCAGGCCATAGGAGAAGAAAATAAGCAAGGGATCTAATGCCATCACTGACAGGACCACAATGAGGCTATAGACAGCACCCCAAGATCCTGGACAAGCCAGACGGGCCATATCTGGGTGCAAGCAATAAGAATGTGTCAGGATCTGTGGGCGACAGTAAGGCATGTGAGCCAGGAAGAATGGCAGGGGCAGGTGGAGGCCCAGGCATCGGAAGGCAATGGCTATACCAATCTTGCTAACGGTGCCATTGGTGAGGAGGGCTGGGTAGTGAAGAGGGCGGCAGATGGCCAGGGCCCGGTCGAAGGCCATGGCTAGCAAGACAGAGGACTCCATGACAGAAAAGACATGGATGAAGAACATCTGTAGGAGGCAGGCTGAGGCAGGGACAACATGAGCATCAGCAAGGGCCAGGCCGAGCAGGGTAGGCATCAGGGATGTGGCCAAGCCAATGTCAGACACACTAAGCAGAAAGAGGAAGAAGTACATTGGATGATGCAGGGTGGGTTCCAGGGTGATGACACAGAGGATAGTACTGTTGCCCAGGGAGGACAGAAGGTAGACAGCTGTGAGAGGTATTGTCCACCAGGATGGTGCAGCTGACAGGCCTGGCATGCCCACCAGCAGGAAGGTGGGAGCCATTGAAGTGCTGCTGTTGAGGGTTACCTGGGTGAGGAGTGTGGACATGGTTCAGGGTCACAGTTTGAACTCTGGAACATGAAAATAGATTAGAAAGATTTACTAAATCTGGTGACAAATCTACACGATGCTTTCTACCACAGCCTGTTCCACACATGCACACACAGATGATGATGATGCCTTCCTTGCGCACACTCGTTCTAGTAGTCTATGAATATCTATCCCTTGCATTGGAACTTTCTCTATAACTGTTTCTCTCAAAACTTTTTCCATAGTCCTTTAACCTTGCCTCTCTGTAGATTTTCTTAGTTTAACTCACTCCCTTTTTGACACGCATCTGAGAAGAGCATCTACATTCTCATATCTGCTTTTCTTCTTCTCTGAACCCCAGCAAATCTATCTTATGTGCTGCCTTATTACATTCACATTTAGCCTATTTTAGCTCAGGTTATCAGTTATCACTTAGTTTCTAAATCAAGAGGCACTCAGTTTCCCCAAGCAATATGATTATCAGGGAGCTTTGTCTGCAATGAATCCTGTTTTTCTTTTTTCTTCTTTTTGTTTGTTTCCCCATCAGACTTTAACTTCTCAGTTGAGAAGTTGCTGCGGATATGCAGTTTATACACTGGTATTTTTGAGGGATTTTTCACTTGGCTCTCTTCTTTTTCCTCAATGATCTTATCTACTTTCATGACTTCAGATAAACTCTAAACTGATGAATCAAAAATATACCCCCAGACTGTCCTACATTCATTTAACTTGGAATGCTCTATTTTCATGTCTCATGTATCTTAAATTCAAAAAGTCTGAAACATCCATTTTAAAACTTCTTTCACTTCCATCAGGTTGGAGAAAATTGTGGGAAAATTACTGCAAGGTGAATACAGTGGGAAGATATCTTGTTTATGGATGTCATTTGGTGGCATCAACACTGATCAAGTTCCCAAAGTAAAAGCCTTGAAATTAGCCTCATTACACATGTATTATCCAAATATTATTTATACTTTCAATAGGAAGGACCAATCACACACTATAATTATACCTCCCTCCCGTAGCCCAGAAGATTTGGGAGTGGAATTCTATACTAAACAACAGACAACCAGAACTGATTGATAGAGTAAAGCAAAATATAAACATGCTATGGTTTCAAGGACATGACAAGGATTCAAATTAACCAGAGACATTGTTTTTAGAAATTCGAAAGGAGCATTTCCTAAAATATAAAGGCAAAATTTTAACTTTCAAACTGAAAATGAAAAATGAATGTAAAAAAGATCTTAGAAGTCAGTAAAACAGGGATAAAAGTCAGATATTCATTCTGGTGTAACTGAGTGACAAATCTCTGAAACGATGCTTATAGCTGTCAATCACACCTATTTCAGCACTTTGGAAGCCCATCAAAGACATTAGCTTATTCATTAAGACTATTCAACTGCCAGTTTCTGGGCAGTCTTGCTGAGAGACACTTTTATCACACCCACTGCCTGCAGCTCTGTCATCGGTAGTTATATGGGGAAAGCCAATAGCTTTGTTCCAATTGCCTGAAGTCAAGGCCCTCCTTAGGTTGGAACACTGCCACAGCTAACTTGGTGCCAAGCAGGTGGTGATGGTCAGCAACTTACTAACCTGAATTTGTGATCCTTTCTCCACGGGCCACGAGACTAGTTGGAGATTTACAGAGAGT
Source organism: Aplodontia rufa (assembly GCA_004027875.1). Taxonomy (NCBI): domain Eukaryota; kingdom Metazoa; phylum Chordata; class Mammalia; order Rodentia; family Aplodontiidae; genus Aplodontia; species Aplodontia rufa. The sequence continues at coordinate 83,760 of PVKS010003264.1, read as the reverse complement.
ACTGAAATAAGCAAATGTGTGGGTAAATATAAAAAACTTTATAAATACATTTTTAAAATTTCTCCAAATTTCCTTAAAATAGAATATCTGGAGAAATAATTATAATAATGCATTATTTATATATATTTATTTATATGTTGTATAAGTGTATACATATGCACAAATTAATGTTTGCTTTTATTTTTATGATGATTCTTGACTGACAGTGGGACTGTTTAAATAAGGCCATTTTAAGTTGAGCAAAAATGAATTTAATACATCCAATACACTAAGTGAACAACATAGCTTACCCTAGCCTACCTCACCTATGCTCTGAACACATACATTAGCCTACAACTGGACACAGTCATCTAATACCCATTTTATAACAAAGTATTGGATATGTCAGGAATTTACTAAGTACTATAAGAAATATGAAAAACAGAATGGTTGTATGATGATGTGCTTGCAACACTGTAAAGTTAAAAAAATTGGAATAGAAACATTAAATTGGAGAACATTCATGTGTGTATTATATATTATGAATAATATATATACAGCATGAAAATGAAAATGCAATTTTTATTCCTTTGGATAGATACGAAGGAATGGGATTATTGGATCATATCCAATAATGGTAGTTTTATTTTTAGTTTTTGAGGCACCTGCATATTGCTGGAGATGAACAGTGAAAAATCATTCTTTTCATGCACACAAGGATTGTTCTGTGTGACACACTAAAGCCTGGGAGAGAAAATAAGCCTACATAGGTTTAAAAATATTTAAATCCCTCTGACCATGTTTATGAGTAAAGTGGAATTAAGTTAGAAATCCACAAAAGCAAGAAATCTGAACTTTAAACAACACTGCTTCATAACTAATAGATCAAAGAAGAAATAATCAGAGAAATAAAAATTATTTGGAATTATACAAAAATGAAATTTTACAAAATAATAGTATGCAACTAATGCAGGAAATTGAAGGAAATTTATAGCTTAAAAGTGCCTATATCATTAATGAGGGTATCAAATAAAGAACCTGAGCCTGTACCCATGGTATTTAAAGAGAAAAAACAATCAATTCTTGAGGTGAACAAATATTGGCATAGATGTGGATAAAAGAGAATACTTGCACATTGTTGGTTGGAATGTAGATAGGGATATTTCAATATATTATGGAAACAATATGCAGGTGCTTCAACAATTATAAATAAAGTTACCATATGATCCAACAATCCCACTTTCTTGTATCTATACAAAGAAATGAAGATCATTATCTCAAAGAGATATGTTCAATCCCATGTTCATTGCCAAGATGGAAATAACCTACTGTCTTTCTTTTTTTTTTCTAATTGTGAGAATTTTATTCAAATATTTTTTCTAATCCCCCACTCTCATCCTTTGTATTATTATGGTCTCACATTTTACTTTCATATATATTATAAATAAACCTCACAGTGCATTACTATTTTGCTTTAAACAGAAAATTATGCTTTAAAAACTTTAATTTTGAAACAATTTTAGACTTGCAGAAAAGTTTCAAAAAAAGTACAGATAATTCAGCTACACTCTTTCTTTAGATTTCTCTAATGTCAACTTACATAACCACAGTACAGTTATCAAAAGCAGGAGTTTAACATTGGCACACATTTATTAACTAAATGATAGATCTTATTCAAATGCCACTAGTTTTCCTCTAGTCTTTTTGTTTCAAAATCCTACAGCACTGAGTTGCTGCATTTCTTTTGTCTCTCTTGCCTGCGACAGTGTTTTATTCTTGTCATTTGTGATCTTAATATTTTGATGAGTAGTAGTCAATTTGTTTTGAGAATGTCTCATAGTTTGGTTTTGTCTGATATTTTCTCATAATTAGTTTGAACAAGAATGCTACAGGTTTGATGTTATGCTGTTTTGTGTGCATTATATTAATGAGTATGTAATATTGAAATGTCTTAATACTGGTGATACTAACTTAAATGCTTGGATTAGGTGATTTCTGTACAGCTTCTCCACTGTAAAGTTATTATTTACCCTTCTTGGAATTGATAAATAACTTGGGGAGATAAATTGAGAATATGTGAATATCATGTTTATCCTCAAAATTTCACTTACTGACTTTAGTATCCATTAATGGATCTTGTCTTCAGCAATTATCACTATGGTGTTTCCCCAAATGTGAATTTGTTATTCTTTATTTTTTCCACATTTGTAAATCAGAATTGTTCTGTAGATATTCAACAACAACAACAACAACAACAAAAGACACAGGAGACAACTAGAAGAAACTTCAAATGCCCAAAACTAGAGCAATTTGGGCAACAAGATAAATAATGATAGCATTGGATTATAACCCTTAGAACAAAAGGAATATCCATGCATGAGAACCTAGTGTCTTTCAAAGAATGCCTGGATAAAGAAAATATCAGCATTGTTCAGCTTTAAAAACAAAGGAAATCCTGCCATGGATAGACCCAAAGGACATTAAACTCAGTGAAATAAGCCAGATCAAGAAGGTATCACATGACTACATTTCTATGTGGAATGTAGAAATCAAACTTCAAAAGAAGCAGAGAGTATAGAAATGATTACCAAGGGTCAGAAAAGTTTAGGAAATAGGGAAGTACTAGCCAAAGAGTATAAATTTGCAGTTATAAGATAAGTAAATTATAGAGAACTAACGTATGCTGCGATAACTAATGTTAATAATAATGTATTATGTACTTGAAATTTGCTAATAGAATGGATCTTAAGTATTCCAACAACACACATAACTATGTAAGGTGATGGATATCCTAATTTGCTTGAATATGGTGTTTATTTCACAAATGCATTTATATCAAAAGATCACATCACATCTTGAATGGACATTACAAAATTCTTATTTAACAATTATACCTCCATAAATCTGGGAAAAAATAAAATGTAAAGAACCAATAAAAAAAGTACAAGGGAAGTGATTAAAGATCAACAAAATTGAAAATACTTAGGAAGGCTTAAAAATCAGCAATGAAGTAGGGAGAGCACTACTGACCTTACAAATCAAAATGATCATATATATAACAATATGACAAATAACGATATGTCAACAAAATAGAAAGCTTATTTGCAATGAAAAAAGAAATCTAAGACAGACACAAATTTCCGAATTAACTAAAGAAGAAACAAGAAATGTGAACAAAGCTATAACAAATAAAGTCAAATATATTTGACTAAAAATATTCCTACAAAAAAGAATAACAGTATATATATGAATATGTCTCTCTCTATATATGTATAGTTTCTTTATTGTATTATACAATATATTTAAAAGAAAAAATATAAAAATGCTATTAAAACTGTGTTTAAAAAGAGAAGATTTTATACTTTGGAAAGCTGTGTGTGATTTCCTTAGAAAATTAGGAATGGAACCACTATATGACCCAGCTATCCCTGCCTTTGGTATTTATCCAAAGAACTCAAGTCAGTATACTATAGTGAAACATACATACCAAGGTTTATATTAGTGCAATTCACAATAGCCAAGTTATGGAACCAGACTAGGTACCTGACAGCAGACAAATGAATAAAGAAAATGTGGTGTACATATACATATATATATAGATATAGATATAGATATAGATATATATAGACATCTATATATATGGATATCTCTCTCTATATATATATGTATATTTATACACATACACACAACTTCTTTGTGTATATATACACAAACAGAAAAAAGTTTAACTCAGCCATAGGAAGAATAAAATTATGCCATATGATGATAACATCATGTCAAATGAAATAAGTCCAATTCAGAAAGTTAAAGGTTGAATTTTCTCTCATATGTGGAAGGTAGAGAGAAAGAGAGAGAGAGAGAGAGAGAGTTCTAATAAGAAGATCTCACAAAAATAGGTGGGAGACCAGTAGAGTAGAGGAAGGGGATTAAGAATTAAGAGGGAGAGAAAAGGGGAGGGGATCAGATCTACTGGGGAATTAAAGCTATCAAATTAAGCTATGTCCATGTATGAAAATACAACAATGAATCATGTTTATCTACAAAATTATGAGGCACTAAAATAGTAATAAAAGCAATGATAACAATGGTAATAATAGAAGGGAGTTCCACAGAGTAGAGCAAGTAGGTAACAGAGAGGGAGGAGGAGGCAAAAGGCAAATACCCAGGAAGAAGATTGATCAAATTATATTATGTGCATGTTTGAATGTGTCATAATGAATGCACTATTAATTATAATTATAATGTATCAATAAAAAATAAAATGTGTTTCACAGCAGCCACCAATTCTATGCTAATTATCAACTATGTCAATCAAACTGGAGTGTGACTTCTACAGCCTGAGCTTTCATACTATTCCTTTGAGCTGTAATAAAATTTACACTCAGAAAATTAAACAATTTCTCTACTTTAGACAAAGTACAGGGTTTCACAAGTTCAAATTCAATTTTGTAGTTATAGTGTATGATCTCAATTCTAACGCTAAATAAAGAAATAAGAAAGAAAACTACATATATCCCTCTATTTATAGAATGATATGCAAATGATTAATTAGCATAATACCATCAAGTCAGATTCAATAACATATAAAGAAAATTTTATTCATTGTGCTTAAGTGTATTTTTATCCCATATATGCAAGGGTTGGGTTTGCATTTTAAAATAAATTAATATAATACCCATATATTGAGGGGAAAATAATGACAAAACCCCATGGTCATCTCAATAGACACAAAGAAAGCAAAATATTATTGTTGGATCTCATACTTGCTCATCATAAATAATTTTCTAAAGCTAGAAATAAAAAGGAACTTCTGTAACCCAATAAAAGGCATCCATAAATAACCTACGCAAACATCATATTTAATTGTAAAACTTCGTTTCTTCCCTAAGATTTAGATTTAAGAAAAGATATGTCCTCTTCCCACTTTGATTCCAAATTTTACCAAAGGGTTCAGGTAATGAATTAAAGAAATCAATTTAGGTTTCCAGTTTTGAAAAGTATATATGAAATTATGTCTATCTAAAAATGATATGAATCTATATGTGGAAAATCCTAAGGAATCCATAAAAAATACTGGCAAAACTCATCAATGAGTTTATCAAAGCTATAGGATGCAAATTCAGCCTACAAACATCAACATCAATGAACAATTTGAAAATGAAACTAAAGAAATAATTATATTCATAATATTATTAAACTTTAAAAGTCCAGGAAAATTTATAAAATAAATACAAAATTTTTATCCCAAAACCTACAAAGAAGTGGTAAGGAATTAAAAGAGATCTAAATAAGTGAAGAGATATTCCTTATTTATAGATTAGAAGACTCAATATAGATAACATATTAATTACCCCCAAATGGACCTTTATTCTCATAATAAGTCCTAAGAAAGGGGCCACCAGGCTTTTTTTTTTTTAGGAATTGGCAAGTTTATTCTGAAATTTGGATAAAAACACAAGAAACTTTTTCATATCAGGTAAAATGGTTATTTGAAACTAAACACAATATATTCAAACCACAAATTAAAATAACAACAATAAACCCATCTGACTCTATACTGCTTTTAAAAAATAAGGCCACACACTTTTTTTTTTTGAAATGGGGTTCTCACTGTGTTTTCCAGGCTGTTCTCCAACTCATGAAATCAAGAGATCTAATCTTAGCTTCTAAAGAACCTGGGACTACAGGTATGTACCATGCCCAGCTATAAAGAGAGTGAAATATCCCAAACACAGAGACTTAAGGGCCAAATATTGTCTCTCATATGTGGAAGCTAGTGTAAAACCTACAACAGGATGATAGTCAGCTGAGTTTAAGTAATAAACACACCATAGTTGAAACTCCACATAAGCTGGGTGAACCATACCTAGCAAGGTGGGAAGAGAAGAGAGGGAGGCAGGGAGGGAGGAGAGGGAGGGATAATGGGGTTATCAACACAACAAGGAGTACTCAACTGCCATTAGAAGGCTACACATACACAGGCAGTAAGAGAAACTCAGAAATGTCAACAATTATTATGCATGCATATATGTTCATTTAAAACTATAGTATGGTGGGATTATAGAAGAGACATGATTTTGGGGAATGGATGAAGGGGAATAGATCCTGGTCTAGGGTCAGCCTTAGCTTACTATCTCACTATATCAATATCACGTATGCATGATTATGTAACAACAATTCCCTCTAATATGTAAGGCTATGTTGAACTAATAAAAATGTGAAAAAAAGTTCACACATTTATTAGTCACAGAAACATCCTTACCCTCTGGGCCCAGACAACCATCACTTCTCAACCCATTTCTGTTGTGTTTTTATCCAGGCATCTGAGCCTTCCAGATCTACTTTGTTTTGGCATTGTTTTTTATACTTTCAAATATTACATTTTATAATGGACTTTCCTTCTCCTCTCTACATCAATATACCTCATAGAAATCATAATTTCCAACTTAGACATCGTTCCTCTCTTCCCTAAATCCTCTGCTGAACACCTGTGCTTAAACACACACCTGGGGTGGGTATTTACCTTCTGTTGCTCACACGAGGGTACAGTGTGTGATTGTCTCTTTCTCAATTATTAATGTTTCTTTCACCTTTCTCCTTACCTTCTCTCAAGAGAAGGCTTATTTATTCATTGTTATGAATTCAGTTCTTGATACATATTAAACCCCAAATAAAATATTTCTTAAGCCTTTACCACTTCTATATGTCACCATTATAATTCTGTTTCTGTAAATTTTCTTCTGGATTTTATCCCTTTTTCTTAAATGTACATTTAGCCTTATTATTCCTTCCTCAAAATTTCCCCATCTACCACTCATACGCACCTCCAAAATGTCAATCTTTCCTTTAGTGTAGTCCTTTTTTGCCAACATAGTTCTAGCTCCCACTCTGTCCTCTTGACTCTGCATGAAGTACACTCTAGACATACCGGCTCTGAGTGGTTGGGCTAGCAATTGGGAAAGAAAACATTCTGATTCAAAACACACATTTCACAGAACACTCTTGTCTTTGAAAACAGGCCATACAGTGAGAGTGCTTGAAAGAAGGTAAGTTAAAAAGGAGTTTGGGGGCAGGTTCTATCAAAAATAAACTGTGAGGATTTTGTGGGTCTGCTAAAATCACCACCTGAGAACTTTTCCATTAGACATAATTTTAAAAGTCCACCATAGATGCCCAATAGATTCCTAATTGCCATACGAGAAGCCCATTTACACACAAATAGATATTCATATTTAGTAATCAATGTGCATACAAATCAGACATATGCACATGTATTCATAAATGTCAGACCTTTCATATGCACATGTAAAAATGTTTATACTCACAGACAGAAATATTTAATGCAAATTTATATCAAATTGAATAAAAATATATGTTCCTATTCATATCACAAAGTTTCAGAAATGACAGATATGTGCTCATTCTCTAAGAAAACAGATATTTTTAAAAATGTATATATATATATATGTATATATATATATATACACATATACAAGCAATCACATTAAAGGATGTGGAAACTAAAACACCTATGCATATATATGGGTGGGGTGTGTGAGTGATGATAAAATATATACAAATTGTCAAAAATATTCCCACATCTACAAATAATTGAGAATAATAATATTCTCAATCTCTTGCTACCTCACACAATCACAACCAGGCAAATGCGTAGACTCAATCATTTTTACAGAAACACCTTTGCAGACATTATACAAACTCCTACCCCTTCACATACATATATATTCACAAGAGGTTCATAAACATCTCATTGATCTGCAGCAGCCATACCTGTATCATTTATACATGGAAATTCAAGATCTCATAAACATATTTCTTGAGATCATATTTCATATCTCAAACTAATAGGTCATTCTTATTTTACCTTCATTATAAATGATTCCCCCTCCAAAACAAGTAAATAGTCAAACGAAATCTTGCTTTCTATAAATTTATTGTTAGATTCCCCCCAAACAAATAGTCAACTGAAACCTTGCTTTCTACAAATTCAAAACTGAAGATGAAGACACTGCTGCCAAAGGACAATTACAAATACTGTGAACATTTTCTAATAGAAAACAAACATTTTATATATTACCAGAGTAGTTTATTGCAATCTGAAACACAAACGGCTGAGACTACTAAGTGGGTGGAGCATAAGATATTTAGTTATAGAGGAAATTGATGCGTATGTAAATGGAGAGATCTTAGCAGCTACCTGGATGACAAATATTAGGAGAAAATTTGCTCACTATGATTTGTGTCCAGATCTAATTCTCGCTATTAGTTTCTCCATCAAAATTCTCCCCAGTATTTAGACCAGCATTATAGAGCATGGATCAGACAGGGTCTTCTGTTGCAGATATATATGGAAGTACTAGAATGGCTTCAGGCAGTAGGCAGTGATAAAATTTATAGCATCAGCTCCTCAGGGGTTGAACCATTGAGGATAGACCAGAGTAGGAATCAATGGGTAGGAAAGTAGGTTTATCTCCAAGGCAAAGATTGCTTCTCCCTATCTTGATAGACCCCCATTTATCTTCATATTAACTCTGCACTAAAAGAAACATCTTCAGTGCTGAGCATCTAGCAATCTACTGGGAGACAGATGGTATATCACATAAATTCCCTAACAAAACAAGGGACCAAATGAAGTACATCACGAAATATGGTTACAATAAAGCAACTATGCACAGAGTAAGTATAAACAACAACAAAAAAGCAAGCGGAACATCTGAGGTTGAACAATAAAATGATCTAAGGAACAAATGACTAACTATGTTATAGGTCCTAAATGTAAATACTAAACTGCTATATTCTTAGCTCCATTCTTTGTGGGTGGTTGGAATTTAAAACAGTCAGTGTAAATTTCCCTATATTCATACTTCTCATGCTGTGTCTTCACAAAGGATGTCTAGGGATAAGGACTTTAGCAGATTATTATTGAAGCAGGAAGGCAAAAAATCAGCTCAGATTTAGGAATAGTAGAGAGCATAATTGAATATTCAAGGTTCCCAAATCCACCATCCTGGACTTTGTCCATAAGTAAGTGTAGAGCCACACTACACAGTTTTGAGACATCTCTCAGCCAAAGCTTTGTCCAGCCAAGTATGCTCTGAGAGACTTTACATGTCTCAAGGGTGGCTTTCAGTTTTAGAGCCCATTATCTCCAGTTGTCTAAGACCTTTACCCAATTTGAAATATTGCATGTTGCTCCACAGCCCTGGCTTTTGTACATACAGCTATGCTGCTTTTTCCCCATTTCCATTACATAATCTAATTTAATGACTGGAACTCATGTTATCAGATTCATTGGACATTCTTATTATCACTCCCCTTCAGATGAATGACCCCGGTTTCTACCAATTCTATGCATGACCTTCATGCATCTCTACAGCAGAAACCAGCACACTATTGTAACCATTTCGAGACCTTCCTACTACATCATGAGCTATTTGAACATGGAGCCTACCTTTTATATTTTTCAGTTCTATATGAACAGCATCTATCATTAGACCCGATGTAAGTGCATTGGATTCCATGAGTTGTCCTGAAGCACCTGCTTGTACACATATTTCTCTCATTGCCCAGATTCTCATTGCCCATTGCTCTGTATCTTCTCAAGGGCACTCAACTTTTCTTATCCTTCTGTCTGCCCCAGCCTAATTTCTCAGTCCCAGTCTCCTATTTTACTCCTTAATAATTGAAATAACTTTCTGAGGAGGATCTTTCCCCTGTCTCCTTCCTGGCTCAGAAAGAGGAAGCTCCACTTCTATCTCCCCTTTCTCTTTCCTTTCTTCCTTTGTCATCTCCCCACTTTCTTATCTCTCCCCAGTCAGTTTTTCACTCTTACCCCACCTTATTGTTCTTTCCCATGCATGCTTCTCCCTTTTGCAGTTTACTCACCACACCTAGCTTCTCCCAGTGACCCTCACACACTGCCTCCGCTGAAGTCTTTATGTTACTGTGGCCATGCAGCATCTGGGGGGTGGGTGAGGGATGGGGTACAGGAAAGGTGAGCACAGGTGTCCAGCCTTTCTTTGCCAGAGCCCCAGGGGGGAGCCATGACGAGGATGCAATGGTTAGTTAAGAGCCTGCCATTCCGCCCTGCAGAAGGATCACAATGACCTTTGAACTGCAGCAGGAATGGAAGAATCCCTCCATCCCCAGCGTCCAGTGCTGCTCTCATAGCCCATGAGGCAGGTCCACTCCACCTCACACTAGTCTGGAACTCATAAACTCTGATGCCCTGTCTTCTCCTGACCTACCTGCCCTTTGACCATTATCACAACCCCTTTCTGGCCATTTTTTATTTTTTCAATTTTTTTTTTCAGACAATGGATAATGAGCCCCAGAGAGTGCCCTGGGCTCAGTCCTCAGGGACACCTTCTGGTTTTGCAGCTTCTGAGTTTGACTAATTGCTATTAGCTCAGTGTGATACCACATGGTGTCAATAGCACCAAGGTCACAGGTTGTATCTCTGCAGAGACCACTTATTCACTTTGCTTTCTACCTTCAGGCTAAGACCATAATCAGGTCAAAGACCCTTTGTGCTACCTCTTCATCATTATTATGGTTTGATCCCCGTCTCTGGCCATGTGCACACTGTTTCATACAAAGTCAGATTTCTCTGAAATACATTAGTAATTTTGACTGGACTCCTCTGGCCCAGTCATTTTGACTCTTATCTCTTCTCTCTGTACTGCATAGTTTCTTATTTTCCCAGTTTGAACATGCCTTGTTTATTTGTGGATCATGTATTAACAGACACCTCACGCTCCTCAGCCTAGTTTGTGGCTTTTCTGTCACTGCCTGGGCATAATCATCTAAATCCCTGTAAACAGCTTGGGCATTCCTTGTGTGCCATGCCATCTACTGCTCCTCCTCTCCTGGGGGTGCTTTTGTTCCTGTAATCCCTGTCACAGACCTGGGTAACCAGATTCCACATTGCAGATTTATCCTGGCTAGTCCCTGTCACTCGTATGCTCCCTTTCAGGAGATGGCACATTAATTTGTGGACCGCCTCCACCCCCTCCCCAACCCTCCGCCAAAAATCCACTGGATTCAGGTTATGGCATTCTTCCTCCCACTTCTTTCCAGATCTCTCAGCTGGTATGATCCTTTGGGCCTGGAGGCTGCCCTCAAATGTACCAATTGCAGTTTAGCTCTATGGTGAACAGAGCAGGGGATTTGATTCAATTGGCCTTTGCTCTTCAGAACCTGTACAGCCTTGTATCCAGGTCCTGCCTTAGGATCCCCCTTCAGTTCAACATACCTTCTCCTATCCTTTCCTGACCCTGGGATATAAGGCTGTTTTAACTCTGCAGGGCCACAAATCTTTCTGCAGACTGGTGTCCTTGACCTAGAGGTAGTAATTTATTAACATGAAAAGTGAAACTGTCCTAATAGGTTAGAGGGAGGATCAGAATGAAAGTACCCCTTGTTCCTTCTTTTTCTCAGATTGACATGAGTATCATTTTGTTTTATTTTTTAAACACATGGCTCTCTTTAGATATACATGACAATAGAATATACAATGATGTAATTATAGAAGATTGGAGCACGACTTGTTCTAAATTCAGTGTCCAGTATTTCTACTTCCCCTCTCTTCCTCCCACCCCCTTTTCTCTTGCCTCTACTAATCTTTCTGTTATTTATTAATAGTTTTTAAAATTAGTGTTTTGTTGATGTACAAGTTGGTGAGATTCACTATTGTATGTTCATAAATGAACTTAGTAGAGTCTGATTCATTCTTTGAATTTTTCCCCATCTCAACCCTCCTCCTCCCATTTCTGTCCTCTATATCTGTTCCTTTCATCTTTTCCTTATTTGGGGTTAGCTTCTGTGTATCAGAGAGAATATTTTACCTTTGATTATTTGAAACTAGCTTATTTCTCTTGGTATAACTTCCAGTTCCATCCTTTGCTGACAAATGCTATATATATATATGTAATATATATATTACATATATATATAAAATCAGATATAAAACATGCAAAAGTTTCTCCCAGTCTTTTTCATTCTGTTATTTGTGTTTTTAATGCACAAAAGTTTTAAAAGTTTTTGTTTCAACTATTTTTTTAAAATTTTTATAAAGAAATTTAGTTATTGTACAATAAAAAATGCATCCAATGAAAAAATATGATATGTATATATAATTAAAACTAGGTTTACCCCCTAGATCCCACCCTGTTCTCCAACCCTTACCCATCTCCTTGCCTCCTCCCCCCTCCTTCCCAGTATATCTCTTTGAATGCCCTAGGTTATGTGTTATCAGACCTTTGCTGGGTCTAATACATGAGAGTTGAACTATTGCTGTTTATCTATTTTCTTATTTTTTGGGCATCATACCCAAGAAATCATTGAGAAATCTAAAGTCATGAAACTTTCCCATGAGTTTTCTTCCAGCAGTTTTAGTTTTCACATTTAGTTCTTTAATTCATTTTGCATTAATTTTTGTAGGTGGTATAAGATAAGGATTTCCTTTAATTTTTTTGCCTATTGATATCCAGTTTTCTCAGCACCATTTATTGTAGAGTGTCTTTTTGTCATTGAGTGGATTTGGCACCCTTTTAAAATTCATTTGACCATAGGTACCAGGGTTTTTTTTTTTAATCCCTAATGGTTCTTTCTATTCCTCTGGTCTTTGCATTAGTAACACACTTTTTTGATTACTATAGTTTTGTAATCAGGAAGTATAAGTCCTTTAATTTTCATATTATTTTTCAAAATCATGTTCTCCATGGTCCTTTGAGATTCCATATGAATTTTGGGGAAAAAGTTTCATTTCGGTAAAATATGTCATTGTGGTTTTGATAGAATTGCATTGAATCTGTAGATGCTTTGTATGATGTTAACATGTTAGCAATGTTATATCTTTCAATTCAAAGATTTGTGATGTCTTACTATTTATATGTGTCTTCATTAATTTCTTTCAGTAATATTCTGTAGTTTTCAGTGTATAAGTCTCCCACTTCCTTAGGCAGGTTATAAAAGATTTTATTTTTTATGTTATGTTAAGTAGAGCTAGTTTCCTTTTTTATTTATTAGATGAATATGGAGTTACAATTGAGGGGGAAACATTGTCAAACAATCAAAGACAAATGTGCATATACTTAGTTATCTGGGCTAATGTCATGTCATGGATGCCCAGCTTGGGTTCCCCATGTTGCTGTTTCCCCCAGAAGAACTTCTGACTTAAATGGATATCTCATGGAGGTCCGAGAACTTCTGAGATCATTCCCCCATATTCCCACCTATTTTTAAAATTAATTTTTGAATTGTTCATTGTCAGTGTACAGAAACCCAGCCGTGCATTGTGCATTGTTTTTATGTCCTGCAACCTTGCTGAATTCATTTATCAGTTTTAGCAGGGGTTTTTGTGTATGTGTGTATGTGTGTGTGTGTGCACGCACATGCGTGTGTCTGTATGTGTGTGTAATATTTTGGATTTTCTACATACAAGAGCCTGTCATCTGTGTCTTAAGATAATTTTATTTTCTTCTTTCCAATGTGGTTGTTTTACTTTCTTTTTGGTGCCTAACTGCTGTGGCTAGGGTTCCGCTGCTATGTTGGATAGAATTGGTAACATCAGGCATCCTTGGCTTACTTCTGATCTTGGAGGAAAAACTTCCAAGTTTTCATCAATGAGTTTGACATTAACTGTGGCCATTTTGTAAATGGTCTATATTATGTGGAGGTAATTTCCTTCTATTCCTAGTTTGTTGAAAGCTTTATATTGTTAAAATGGATTGAATCATGTAAAATGCTTTTCTAGTATCAGTGATTTTGTGGTACATGCCATTAATGTGCTGTATTCCATGATCCATTTTCATGTATTGAACCACCCTTGCATTCCATATATAAACCCCATTTGGTCATGGTGTACAGTGTTTTTAATGTGCTGATAAATTTATTGTTAGCATTTGTTGAGGAATTTTGCATGAGGCATATTGGCTATGTCAGCCTTTGACATCAGGGAAAAGGTGGCTTCACAAAGAAGCTAGGAAATGTTTCCTTCACTTCAGTTTTTAAAGGAGATTTAGGAGGATTGGTGCTAGTCTTTTTGCAATTTTGGGGCCAACTTATCTAGTGAAAGCATTATGTTGGACCATTTGCTACCCAACTCACTGATTTCTAATAACCTGTCTTAGATGGCTGATTATTTTCCCTGCCCAGCTAAGTCTGCTCTTAAAGTCTTTAATGACTTTTTCAGCTGTTATTGCATTTTTCAGCTCCACAATTTTCATTTTGTTCTTTTTTTTTAAGTAGTTTTTAACTTACTTGTTGATACTCCTCTTTTGTTCATGCACAATGTTCATGATTTTGCTTAGATGTTGCTTGTATTCTCTTTTATCTCATTGAGCATCTTTATGGTATTGTTTTAAATTTTTTTGTCAGGCAATTCATAAATGTGTATCTTTAGAGTTAGTTTCTGGAGTTTCATTTTAGCCCTTTGACCTGTTGTATCGTTTGCATGTCTTGCGATTTTTGGTAGGATTTGAACATTTGAAAAAGCAACCTGCTTTTCTGGTTTTTGTATAGTGACTTCCTGCAGGAAAAGACCTTCACCAATCAGCCAGGATAGATTCTTGGATCTCTCCTCTTTTCTGACCTCTTGTTCCCCCTGGTGTCTGCTTACAGGACTGCAGCTGGACCTTGCTGCTGTCTTCTGTTTTCAGCAGCTTTCAAACTACTTCAAGTCAGTCTGTGCATCAAGTAAGGTGAAACAGTAATCAGTCCATTCAGCGGCTCCCAGATAAGTCAGAACCCTGAAATTATGGTCCCCTTCTCTATTTCTATCCAGAGGAAGAGCCCAGGATTGGGAGACTTCCCCCTGGTTGCACACACTTCCTTGGGAAGGTGGAAGAACACAGAAGCCATGAATTTTCTTCACATTTTCCTGGAACAACTTCCTGGTTTTACACTGGCCTGCTTGCTGTCGCTGCTCAGCTGGTTCGTAGCATTCTCACAGTGAAGTTCTCACCTGCATCATGTGCTGACTAGTGCCTTTGCAGGAGAAGGAGAACTTGGAGCTCTATGATCTATCGCTGACATCCTTCTCCTTCTTGGGGTCTTTATTTATCATTATTATTTTATCTCTTTAAATTTCTGTGTTTACCAATATACCTAGCACAATACCTTTAGCATAGTTTCTGCTCAGTTAATATTTAACGGATCTGTCAATGAACGATGACAGAGATGTCCCAGGAACCTTACAGCTGTAAGTAAACTATATTAGCAGGGCAAGAGACTAGCAACACAGAAACAGTTGCGCAGATGGGTGGTAGTGAGTGCCTAGCCTTTGTCTGTTGGAGTGCTGGTGCAATGGAGCAGGGAGATGTAAGAAGCATTTTAAAGGTGAATGGAATCAGGGCACAATACAGTGTGCATTAGTTCCCACTAGTGCTGTTGTAACCTACTAGTCCATGTTCGCATGTCTGCTCCTCTTTCTGGAATACTTTGACTTTTGTATTCAATATCAGCAATTGTCTATCCTCTCTCTCTCTTTCTGTCTGAATTCTCTCCCACTTTCCCCCACATGGATTCTACCCAGGTAAAACCAATGAACTCACATTACTGCAAATAAGTTAATCTTGTATGTGGATATGTGCTTATAGTAACTCTCCCATCATGTCCTAATTCTTTGTCTAATTCTTTACCTCTTCCAAACATTGTTCAATTCCCACTTTTTCTGAGAAGCTTCTAATTTCTTTTTCTTTCTTTCATTTTTCTCTTTCTTTCTTTCTTTCTTTCTTTCTTTTTGTACTGGAGATTGAACACAGGATTTTAAGCACTGAGCTACATCCTTGGCTCCTTTTACTTTTTATTTTGAGGCAGGGTCTCACTAAGTTGCTTAGAACCTTACTAAGTTGCTGAGGATGGATTTGAACTAGCAATCCTCCTTTCTCAGGAGGGATTACAGGCATGTGCCACCATACCAGGCCAGAAGCTTCTAATTTCTACATAAGATGTCACAGGATTCTTATTTCATGAATACCTATGGCCCATATTTGAGGGCACTTATAAGGGGGAAAGTATTGTATATTTTTTTCTTGAGAGTTTCAGTTATATACCTTGTCTCCTTAATAGCAAAGTCCACTTTTCTCATCCATCTCTCCCTAGTTCAAGAATGGGTACTGGGACATGAGGATATGTTCTACACATGTTTCAGACCTGAAAAGCCTATGCAGTAATTTGATGTTTCCTGAGGTTAATGTTTTAGTTAGCTTGGACAGTTTTAGAGGAGGAAGTTTATTTGACACTTATGATTTCAGATGTCACAGTGCACAGGCAGCTGACTACAGTGCTCTGGCCCTGAGGTGAGGCAGAACATCACAGTGGAAAGGTGTAGAGGAGGAAAACAGGTAAGAACATGGCAATCTAGGAGCAGACAGAGCTCTGCTCACCAGGGACAAAATGTGCACACCAAGGACATGTCTCCTCCAGCCACACCCTGACTGTCTTCAGTTACCACCTGATTAATTCCTATTAGAGGATGAAGTCACTCTCACAATTGAATCATTTCACTTTGAATGTTCCTGCATTGTCTCACATGAGGTTTTGGGGGACACCACTGCACATCATAGCAGTCAGAAACCCATCTTCTTCCATCCGTCATATATTCCATTTCTAGGTTCTTGGAGGAAAAAAATCTCTTCTGTATCTGTCCACACCATTGTACTCATTACCTTTCATAAACAACCCCAAGTGCTCATTTGAACATACTTATAAGAAAAATATTGAATTTGTAGACTACAGAGTGTCAGACTCTGATTTCAACTTCAGCAGCCTCACCAGGTCATACCCTCCCCCTGGTAGATTAAATTACACCTGATTGTCTGATTGCACTCATTTATTACTTAAATAAACATATACTTCATCCACATAATCTGAACTATGATAAAAATAAGAGATTGTCTTTAGAGCCAACAAGGTAGTAACAAGTGGTGATAATCATGAAAGCAAACTATTAAAAACTATGTGCTGTAGTGCAGTGATAGAAATGGGATTGTGTGTTATGGGATGGAAAGGTCTTACCTCTTAGTTAAGGTCGTGGTGTTTTTATGTAGATCCAGGCCTGCTGCTACAACTGCCACTGTAAGTTAGAGTGAAGCTATCCCTTTCCCTCCGCGTTCTTCATTAGGCTTCTTCACAACCACACAGCAGAGCACAGCAGGAGGGTCTCTCACTGTCTCTATCATCGCTCTGCTCAGACTTCCACACCCACATTCAGACCTCACAGTGGATTTAGGCCTTCGCCTTACAGATTTAGATCCTGAAGATCTCTTACCTTTCACTGGGACTCGCGTTTCAAATGTCTCAACGTTTCCTGGAACTGTTGCGGACTCTTCTCAGAATGATAGAGCCTCACCAATCACCAGAGGTTCAGGATCCTTGGATGTAAAAATCAATAATGTTGCAGTATGATTCCAAAAAGACTTAAGTGTAGCTATCCACCACAAGACCAGCTAGTCATTCTATAGCTATTTTATCAGCTAAAATCTCCATGGCCCCCAAATCAGCCTCTGTGCATCCATATTGAGTGGTCTGCCCTTTCATTCTGACACTATTACGCTCCTGTGATCTCCTCTTCATTTTCCCTTTGCACATTTTCCCAAGCTGCCTTCTCAAACACTCATAGCTCCATATTTAGCAGGTTTGCTTGTGTCTTCTCTGTCCTTATGGCTCTTTCATCTTCTGCCTTATCTGAAACATGGATTCCTTAAACGCTGCTGCTTCCCCTGAAGGCTTTAAAGCGGGGCTTTTTGTTTCTATACTTCTTGTCATCTTGCTCAATCCTCTAGTGAGACTCAGACACTCTCACTCCTTAATCTTCTTGGGGAGAAGATTTACTTTTATATATGCATGTTTTTCTCATTATCAATAGAAGATCTGATGCTCCAGTTCACTTAGGAACACTGTGTCAGCTATAGTGGAAAACTGGAAAGATATGCAAGACCAAATTATGATGAGAGTTGTGGAAAAATGATTTCTTCTAAGAACAAGGACTTATTTTTACAAAGAATTCGAATTATAATATAGACGGCTAATAAATTATTGCATTGTTCAAGATATCCAGAAGATGATTAAAATAATGTCATTTCATGTGTTAAAATGAATTGGAAAAAAGAAAACCTTTCTTGTCTTTCCAAAATAATTTTTTCTTACCATGCAGGAACTAAACTAAGGAATCATTGAAAATATCTAAAAAATCCAAATATTTATAAACAAAACAGTAAATAAATAGACAATTCAAGGGAAATGAGAAAAATAAAACAATTGAAGCTGAAAATATACATATCAAAATTTAGCATATCATTCAAACAGTGTTGAAAGAAAAATTGATTGCATTGAGAATTTATAAGTGATAAAGAAAAAAGTCTGAAATCTGTAATCTACTTTGTTTGAAAGAACAATTTAAACTCACAGCAATCAGAAGGACAGAAATAAACATATGAGCAAAAATCAATGAAATTGAAACAGAAAATCAGAGAAAATCAATATAAAATTTCTTTGATAAGATCAACAAAATTGATACTGCTCATAGAATTTTTCCATTATTGTTAAACAAATTATCACAAAATTGACAGTTTAAAGCAAACCTAATAGTAACACAAGTTAAATGCATAACTCAGAAGTCTTGGTTGCTCAAGTGGATTCTCTGATCAAGGTCTCAAAAAGCCAAAGTCAAGGTGTGAGTTGAGGTTCTGGGAAATTATCTGTTTCCAAGTTCATTTAGGTCATTGATGTAATTCAGTGCCTTCCCATTGTGGGACTTTGTTTTGGTGACCTTGATCATGCAAAATGTGCAGACCCTGGGTTTTAGATTGAAACACCTTGTGTTTGACAAGGTCTAATAATTCGGCTTTTAGATAGATACCTCAGAAATGGTTAAGAGTAAGTGAATCAGAGAGAATGTTTTGGAGAAAATATATTTTTATGCTGAAAATTATGTTATGAAAACTGCTTAAGGAAAGAGAAGATATATAGGCTTTCAAAATAACTTGCAAATTTATTTTCAGCTTCTCATAACTATGATTTTTTATGAAGGCTTCAAGGAAAATTAATTTACATAGCAATAAGATTGATTAGATATAATAAGAAATGTACCTAATTCAAATTTGGTTAGCACCAAATATTATTAGAGTAATATTTTCTGAAGAAATTGACAAGAAATAAGAGAAACCTTATTACATATTCAAAGTGAAGGGGCATTAAAAAGAACAAGAAAAATAAGAATGAGATAAGCAATTTATTGTTAATGTGAATAAAAAATTGGGGTGTTGTTGAGAAGTAGAGCATCTGAAATGGTATAACATTGTTGGAAAGAAAGGAACAATATTAAAAATATCTAAGAGGGAAAACTGTCAGGATGAATTATGTATTACATTTACCTACTTTATACAACTAGAAGGATTCTACTCTCAATTAGTTACAAAGTTCAAGAAATAGCTAGGAATTTATTAGTTGGAGAAAAGCAGAAAGCTGTCTTTAAAAGTGATAGACATTTTGATTTGGGGAGATACTTATGCTACAACATTCAGATGACCAGCAGGAAGAAATATGTATCTGAAATTCAAGTCAAGGATCAGTGATCAGAGATACAGATTTCAAAGGACTGTGCTATTAGAGAGAGTTGAATAATATATGGGAGTTGAAAATACATAAGTGTAAATTCAGTTACCAAGGCAAAGGGTAAATGAGAAAGACAAGAAGTCAAGTAGGAAATGCAGTTAAAGACATTGAGAGTGGAGTGGGGTTACAATTGAGCCCAAGAAGTGGAAATTTACTTAAACTCTAGAGAGAAAAGGATGGATATGGATGTATTTCAATAAGTAGTTTAAGGTAGTGGCATTGAGAGAATTCAGATCAAATCATCACAAATTTTAGAATGAGTAGGGAAATTTTTTTGTATAGAAAATGATGGGTGACATTATTATGTACAACTATAATGCACCAATAAAAATGTCGGGGGGGAGAAGAAAGTGATGTTTGATAGATTCAGTTGAGGATGGGTTCATAACTGTGATGATTTTTTGAAATTGCTTTTGATATGAAATAGCTATCCAACCAAGGATAAGTAAAACAATTAACTAAATATAAATTTCCTAAATTTTCAGGGGTGGAAGATCTGAGAATATAATATATATATATAGTATAATATATATATTTATATATATTATAAATATATATAAATATAAAATATAGTGCTTTTTCAGCTTCTGAGATGTTAAAATTAGAAGAGCTGTGATAACATTTGCTCAGTTTTATGTTTGGGTTAGCACTTTATGACAGAAAGTTACGATAAAAGAAATCATAATCCATATGAGACATAAATGATGAATTTGGATAAGTGATAAAATAATTTTGTTGGAAAATTTTAGTGATTGTTACCTTATGTGTCAATATAGAAGAAAAATATGGATAAGAGTATGAATGAAGGGCAAGATGATACATTTACTTATAAATAGTGGAAAATAGAGGTTAAGATATTAGAAGCATGCAAATTTTTCAATAATTAATATGTAGATTAATATATTCATTAGTTCAAATTTATTGAAAGGACAATTATATGATGTAGATTTGAACTTTATGTTACTGCAAGAATGAACTGCATTGATGTTGAGTTCTTCTGGGACTGCCACGTAGAGGGTGATAGGTGACTAAGTAAGCTTAGTGTATGAGCCTCATTCTGTGCAAGCATTTCTTCTTGCATATCCATGGTGACCTTCAAGATCTGAGAGATTGAGGCTGCGGTGGTGGCTCAGTGGTTGTGGTGCTTGCCTGGCATGCACAAGGACAGAGATTCGAACCCCAGCACCACGTACACAACCAAGTGTCGGAGCAGCGATGGCTACACGAAAAACTAAATAAAACTGATTCTGTCTTTCTCTCTGTCTCTCTCTTAAAAACAAATAAAAAGATTTGGGAGGTCTAGGACACACTTAGGGCAATGAGGAGTCCCTACTCATTTATTTTTATCATAAGTGATTTCTATAATCAAATTCTTAAAAATAACTGGGAAGTCTGGGCCTATTTCCTATGTGATCCTCTTTCATCTCCTGAATAGTGAGTATGCTAATCCTCATTATCTCTACTTCACAGGAGAATTACTGTGAAGGCTTATGAGTATTATAATATTAAGGTACAAAGTGAATGTGATAAATAATATTACTTATAAAACTTGGAATTAAAATAGCATATTTTGAGTTATACTATTGCTGCTGATGTATTGTATATTATTATTATTACTATTATTTATAGGGCATGTAGGGAGAGTAGCCTTATCTAAAGATCATAGTGGTTACCAAGGAATATTCATTGTCTCTTGATGGATTAAGACATTGATTGATCACTTACTGCAAGACTTCCTGCTTTCCTTTTGGATAGGACATTACTTATGATTATTAGGTTAGTATTAAAGACTGAAAAATCTAGGTGAAACATCAAAAAACATCATGCATTACAGAGTCATGGAATGCCTTTTCAATAGTAAAGTCATGGAGTCACTTTTCTTTCTGATTTTTCTTCTCTTAGTTTTGCTGATGTTTTAAAAAAATAAAAGCATGGTTAGAGCTTGGAAACAGCAGGCTGGCCAAGAAGGCCCTGAGAGTCTGTGACTGAGCCATGACCAGCCACTGGAACTTCCCAATCCTCAGTCTCTCTCTCTCTCTCACACACACACACACACCTACACACACACACACACACACACACACACACACACACACACAATTTTTCCTAATAGCCTCCTTAGTGCCTCTCATTTCCCACACATGGTAGCTGGGGGTAATTTTACAGCCCTGGAGAGGTCTCCTCCGTTCTTGGAAGCCCTGGGGTTTAACCCTCCTTGTCAATCCATGGATCTCTTTGGTACAGTAAAGGGGACCTAGCTGGAACAGCTCAGGGCATAAAAGTTCTCATGGGGTAGTGGCAATGTTTTTGCCAGGTGAGCCTTGGGCTGCTTAGGAATCCTCTTCTACGAGGGCTCCTCTCAGCAGCCAGGTAAGTTTTCGAGCAAAACATGAGGGTAAAGTGGGTCACAGACATCATATTTTAGGGTATTCTTACCAACCACTACTTTCTGGGACCCTTATTTTTCCCTTGTTTTTTATTCCCCAACCTGTGCACCCTGTGTCCTGTGTCTTGTCCTCTTTTTCACTAACTCTTGCTTAAGAGAAAGATGGGAAATCAACTAACTTTAATCTAATGGCATATAGGGTGATGCTTTTCTAAGATCAGGATAGATATTTGATTCTTTATAGTGACTGCATTGCCTCTGATGGGGAATTCCCAGCCTCCGGGATTAATGTTGGCAGAAGTCACACATCGCCTATGGAACATGCTGTGCATGCTTCTGTATTTGTTAGATATTGAATCTTTAAAATTAGTCACTAGAACCTAGGTTGTTTGGAGTTTGGGATTCCCCCGCTTGAGAAAGGAACTCATGGACCTAACGTCCGGCAAGGAATGGTTACAATTAATCTGAGGAGAGTTTTTATTTCAATTTCTTTAGGTCCTCCCTGCTTATCATAGATCCTAGAAAATGACAGGTAATTTTTGTTAATTCTAGCCCTTATCTTACTCTGTTACCCATCACTATTCTAGAACGATTGGAAACCTGGATGTTTCTTACCATTTATAGCAATTAAAGTTCATTTTTGTTTCTTTGTTTGCTGCTACTCATATAATAGTGAGACTTTAAAATTTTATTTCATTCTCTATATACTTCTTCAATCCAGGATTTGTAATGGGGTAACATAATTTGTGGGAGCCTAAGGGGCAGATACAGAACACTTCCACAGATATCCAGAGGTGAGGGCCAAATAAAATGGCAAAGCAGAGGCTGGGTCTAAGAACCTAATCTTCAAGGACAGACTTGAACTCCACCTGTTTTCTAGTGCTTGGAGAATATACATAAATAATAAAATTTCCATTGTTTTCTGTGATCAACTCCACAGCTTCTATTGCTCTTAGTTGTAATTTTCCTCAATCAGGCTGTATAATTTCTTCCTCTTCTCCTATGTTTTGCTACTAACAATTTAATCATGTCAACTTTAGGACTTTGGTTAATAAATTGTGAAATGGATTGACTTTTATCTCTGCTGTTCTTTGAATTTGTTTTTTTCTTTTTTATTTCTTTCTGCCCCTTCTCTCAATTTACTTTCTTTTCCCCCTCTCATTTTCCCACTTCTTAAAATTTTTCCTCATTCCCACCCTTTTTTATAATTACTTGAAAAATTTAGTAAGCATTTTCTTTCTCAAAATATCACTGAGATGGGCTGGAGTGGTGGCTCAGTGGTTTGTGCACTTGCCCAGCATGCATGAGGACCCAAGTTTGAATCCCAACACCATGTACACAACTGGGTATTGGAGAAACAAGAACCAGATAAAAAATAAATAAAATTGATTTCTCTCTTTCTCCCTATCCCTCTCTCCTTAAGAAATATATTGAAATACCCCAAAACCTAAAATCAGTTTATTGGAAAACCAGAAAATATATGGTGGTGATCTGATCATGTATTTGAACAGTCAGTCAGCTGTCTCTCATATTAGCAGTAGAAGGAAATGGCTACTTTACATAAATAGATGAAATGTCCTGGCTGGGATAATCTTAATTACAAATCTTCAGAGAGGATCTTTTGGGAGATTTTAAAATGTTATAATATGTTTTGATTCTTCACAAGAATGGGTCAGCTAGTGGTGGGTACATAGCTTGAGGGTGAGATATTCAACAATCTCAGCAGAAGGCCAAATATTTTTAAAAATTTACAAATTAAATGTTATTTGTGATAGGAGAATATCTATCAGTTTCCATTTCCACTAATTTAAAAGAGTTCTAGAAAAAAAAAATACAATCACTAACAGCAAAACACAAACCAAAACAAAAACAGGAAACAAAAAGCTAATATCAATATGAAGAATGTATTAAAAACAAAACTTCTTATTCCAAGTCATCATAATAAACACACACATTTCTTTCTAGAGCATTTACATTTTAATTCACACATTGATCCTATGGGCCAGGCACTGTTTTTGCCCACATGTTACAAATACAGGGACTACTACACAGTGGAACACAATTTCATATATCTGTATCTAGAGTTCTTAGTAAACTACTTGATAAAGACAACAAATGAGAGCCTCAAGGTTGGGAGCTTTGGAAGGAGAGCATGGTCTACCTCTGGCTTCCATCATGTCATGACTCATCAAGGGCCTCTTTGGGATAAGCAGCTACTGGTTCTGACAATATGAGCACATCTTCTAGATCTCCATTCATATGTCTGTAATATCCCTTCAATTGGGTGTGGTATGATCACTGTGCTTTAGCAATAGATTATCAATAATTTCAATCCTAAAAGTACCTTTAGGTGAACCCTGGTCTTTTTTGGATAGGATGGATGGTTCTAAAAGAGAATTTTGTTGTTCATTTCTGAAGTGTAATTTATACTTCCTTTCACTAAGATCTTGCAAATGAAGAAATGACAAGTTCATTTCATTTTAAATGATTAAAGTGACTGTCTGCAGTGACTGGGTTGAGCATGATTCTGAGACCCCATTCAGGCTCAGGGGGAAGAAGGAAAGTTATGCTCAAAGTAAAAGCAGCAGTATGTGAACTGGGCATTTCTATTCCTGATCTGACACAAACACCACTGATGTCTGGAAAGCTCTGAATATGAGGAGTGTGATTGGTGGGACTGGTATCATTTGTGGATAATCAAAAATTTCATATTTTATATTGATTCTGTTAGATTTACATTGATTGTGTTATTGGTCCTCAGCCTCTGATTTACCAGCTTATAAGATATTTGAAAGAAAGAAGAGGGACAGAAAAGATAGAAAAGTTTTACGGAATGGGTTCATACAATGTGTGCTTTAAATTCAATGAGACTTATTTGTACTTGGGTGGGTCATTTTCCCCTGGACCAGTTGAAATTTCTTCAGTAGAATATACCTTAGAGTAGTAATTTCAGGATCTCTGTTCTCTCTTATGCTCCCCCCCTTCCTCCTGCACACAATAATGGGGAAATAAAGTGGTTCCACACCAAGGGATATGGGATTTTAACATATCATTAATCCCTGTCACTGTACTTTTAGGAAATCACTCATAAGGATCCTACCAGTTGGTTTTCTGTGCATACATCACGCTGGTTTCATGGCAGATAATAACCACTCCCACTTCCAACACTTGTACTTTATTTTAACTGGAATTCCAGGACTTGAGCAGAAGTACTACTGGATGGCATTCCCTCTGGGTGCCATATACGTCATTGCTCTCATTGGCAATGGCGTCATCATCTCCACCATCAAGTCTGAATCATCCCTGCACATCCCCATGTACTACTTTCTATGCATGCTGGCATTTGCAGATATGGGTCTCACTCTTTGTACTTTGCCATCTGTGCTGGGCATATTCTGGTTCAACTACAAGTTCATTGCCTTTGATGCCTGCCTTGTTCAGATGTATTTCATCCATACCTTTTCGGCCATTGAGTCAGGTGTGCTGGTGGCCATGGCCATTGATCGGGTAGTGGCCATCTGGAACCCTCTTAGATACAGCACTATTCTAACCAGTGGTGTGGTCTGCAAAACAGGAATGGCTATCTTGTCAAGGGCAGTCTGGGTGGTCTTCCCAGTGCCTTTTCTCATCAAGCGGCTCCCTTTCTACAGCTCCAACATCCTCTCCCACTCCTTCTGCCTCCACCAAGATGTCATGCGCCTGGCCTGTGCCAGCACCCGTGTCAACAGCCTCTATGGCCTCATTGCTGTCATCTTCACCAAGGGGTCCGATTCTCTCTCCATCCTCCTTTCTTATATGTTCATACTCCGGACAGTGATGGCTATTGCCTCCAGGGAGGGCCGGTGGAAGGCTCTCAACACATGTGTTTCACACATCTGTGCTGTGCTCATCTTCTATGTGCCACTGATCGGTGTTTCTGTCATTCATCGATTTGGAAAGCACCTGTCTCCACTGACTCATGCCCTCATGGCTAATGCTTACCTTCTCGTACCACCTGTGTTAAACCCCATAGTCTATACTGTGAAGACTAAGGAGATCCGAAAGAAGATCATCCAGATATTTGTTCAGACTAAGAATACTGCAGAGGGGTAGAGTCTATCAGTTTTAGAGAGGAAGATCCTTTTATGTGAAAGCTCAATTATGGCTATAAGAAATAAAAACTTATTTATTTTTTAAAGTTTTCTGTGTGATTCAAATTGGGCAAAGAAAATTCCGCTGCTCATGGAGAATATATTCTTTTTCCTCGCCTAAATTGCCTTTTAATTACCAGACAAAATACAGCATCTATAAGGGCTGTAATTCCCTGTAACCTTACTTTTAAGATCAGGCACAAAATAACTTAATACAGGGAATATTACTAACTATATTTAATAAAATAACTCCTTTGAACCAAAATAGACCAAGGGATTTATAGCTTTTAAATTGTTTATTAAATTAAATTAGCATTCTAATTTAAGGGTTAGAATTACCTCCATGAATTTAGTAGGGAGGAAACAAACTATATTCATTAATAATAAGAGAAAACCTAGGGAAGAATATGTGATTAAAATTGAATATGAATCAGACAAATGACAATATTTTAGAATTAAGAATATATAGATGTACCAATGAGTCCAGGCCAATGATGTTCCATAATCTGGGATCAAAATATTGAGAGTGAATTTTAACTGCTACAACTGAACTCTGTATGACATTGGGGTTATCTTCATTTTTCTTAGCTGTAATTTCTTATTTTGAAAATGGAAATATCACTTTGCATCTAGCATTATTATGAAATTCAATTTAATCATAACTGATAATTAATCATAGGCAAAACTATCTGTAAACTATGAAGTGTTATGTCACTGTAAGAAGTATTCCAGAACATTGAATGTAAGGGAATATTTATAGACTATCTAAGGAGTAAAAGACACAGTGTTGGATCCTTTTAGGATCTCTCATTTGATAATCATAGCATCTCTTTGAGGGAGAGGGTTATACTTTGTTTGCAGATGAAAATATCAAGATACAAAACAGTTGATTTGTTGCCTAAGGGACAGCTTGGCAGATTTCTTGAAGAATGCTGGGCATCACGGAATATGGGTAAGATGGGTTAGGCAGAGAGAGAGTGAAGGCACTCACAGACAAGATCTAAAGACTCATTATCGCTTTTATTTGAGGGTCAGCTGAGTTTTAAGAAGTGGAAAGAACCAAGGCGCTGTGTACTCTGAGCTACCTGTGTCTGTTTACATGGTCAGAATGACTTTTTCTATTTATCACTTTATTGTTAAAGAGCAATTTGATAGATTCTTTGATATTTGAGTGAATCTTGTTCAAATCACTGCCTGCTTTAGAGTTTGCAAGATTAATCCAGTAAGATAGTAAGATTTTGCACACAAGAAAAAAGTATTCCAACTTAGATGCTGCTTTCAGGTACATGAGACTTTATTAGATAGATTTTGTTTACATAAAAGGAAACTATTATTCTTAATTCTATAAGAAAAAGAAAGTACATTGCAGACATTCATCGAAGCAATATAAATATAAAATGTCATTTACATGTTCTGGAATTTATGTTTGGTCTGAGGCTGACCAAGCCTGGAGGCACTTAAGGACTCACCAACACTATCACAGCTGCCCTGTGTGGCAATACAACCCTAGATCTATCACTGTTGTTGATAATGAGCACCGCATGATGTATACCTATATCAAAACATTACATGGTACCCCATAAGTATATATGCTATTTATGCATTGATTAAAATAAATAAATACAAACACATATTAGGAAAAAGGGCTAGACTAAGAGGTACTGTCTCCAAATTGAGGGATTAGGTCCTAAAGCAGTGAAATGTAATCAGTATTTTCAAGGCATAAATCAATCTCTTTGAGTATATATGGGTCTTGGGTGTTTTCGTCCATTTGGGGAACTTTAAATGTAAGTGATGGCAAAGAATTCTAAAATCATATTCTATTCATTAGAGACAAAAAGAAATTTTCTTCATAGCTGTTGAGTTTGATTCTTTAAGTAAATAAAAACAGGCCTCAGAAACAACTGCAGTGGTCAAGGAGTTTAGATATTTCCCTCTATTCCCTTTCCTGCCTCCTTCACATTCACCTTTACAGATGGAGATGATGGCTGCAGGTAAGTATTAATAAACCATGAAATGATCTATGCCTCCTACCAACTGCAATAGTTGAACATTTTGGATATTGTCTCATTTTTCCCAGAATTAATTGTATGAGTAAATGTATTGACAGCATCAACTTAAGGGTTATACACCTGTGAATTTTATTCCTGTCTGTGCCATCCATGTATTATCTGTAATCTGGGGGAAAAACCAAAATCATCTTATCTTTTCTAATCTCCAAACACTTGGTGATGACAGTGACAGGTTTACATTCTATGAAATAAGCCAGAGCATGAGCCTAGCGTTTAGATGCTCATATAAACATTCCATATCTAGAATTTATAAATCTTTTCTTTAGAACTTTTTAGAACAGGTATGCTACTCCACCCGATACATCCATCATTGGTACATAATAAATTTGGTCAAGCATTCTGAATAATTTTTTCTAAGCCTGTTTCTAATGTTTCCATTAGTGCAGTAAGCTATACGTAACACTGAGGTTCATTTCCGCATAAGCACACAAGCATGGAATCTAACCTACTCCATTTCAGTACCAAGACTTCCCTTTCTTCTCCCCTCCTCCCTCCCTTTGTTCCCTTTCCTCTACTCTGCTTGTCTTCCTTCTATTTATTTATAATTTTTTATAGATGCACATGAGTGTGGAATTCACGGTGGCATATTCATATGTGCACAGCATAATTTGGTCAATTTCATTCTGCATTTCCTCCATTTTCCTGTCTCTCCTCTCTCCCCAACTATCCCATTCCTTTGCCTCCTGTTTTCCCTCTATTTTCACAGGATCCCCCATGTTTTACCTTATTTGTAACTTGCTTTAAGGTGTAGTCACATATGCAGTTTGATGCATAAGCTTCTTGGGGAGTGTTCTGGCTTTCCTCCCAGAAAATATTTTCTCCTTGTTGCAGCCACCTTCACAATCTCATATGAATTATAACTTAACTTTTTAAAAAGAGTAAACTAAAGTTAGTATGGCCATGGATGGCAGAGGCACATCAAAAAAGGAAAATGTAAGAATTAAGGACTTAGATTCTGATTGGATATGTGTCAATATGGTTTGTATGTTCCATGAACAGAGAATGTTTATTTTTAAAAACAGAAGAAATCATTACTTTGGGGTAACAGCCAGAATTATATCTGGATTGTGTGGTAATTTAGGTATAGAAAAGTTCCAGACAGAGATTGTGTAGAAGCAGTCAGAAAGGAGGGAGAGTTATACAGCATACCAATCTACTAGTTTCAAAACACAGAATAAATGAAGATGGAGAAATGTTTAACTTGATTTAAATATTATACAATGTATACACATATCAAGAGATCACATGGAACTCCAGTAGCATGTACAATCTTTATATTTTTATGTATCAGATAAATATATTTAATTTGAATTTTGGAAATGAAGAGGGAGGAAGAGGGATTAAAGTGAATAACATTTTGGAAGAAGGGATTTACTGAAATAGCTTGTGACACATTGAGAAATATCCCTATATTGTATGGGAGGAAGCATTGAAAGTAGGCAAGGAAACGGGAGGTAAAAGTAGACAATGTGGAGAGGTGCTATGGAATTAACAATATGACTTAAAACAGAGAATTGTAAATTTACCCAAAGAATTGAAATTTAAGAAGAATTAGGAAAAAAATTGATTTGTTAATTAGAAAGAGATCTGACCCATGAAACCATTTTCATGTAGCAATAAAGATAAAAGTCAGACAACAGGGGACACAGAAGGGATTTCACAGTGAGGACAGGAAGTTATGTATGCAGAGTGCTTCAAGAAAGCATTTAGGTTTTTGACCTTGCCGCCTCACAACACCATCACAGAATAAGGGCATTTAAAAGACACTTTTAGCTAATTGTCTGTGTTAACAGTATTTGGAAAAAACGTGTGTGTATGTTGTGTGTTTTTGTGTGTGTATGTTTTCCATGTATATGTATTTCATGATTGGTTGACTGACTTTTACTTTACTATAGAGTGCTTTATGGTTATGGTTTATGGTTATGAATCTGCATAAACCAAAAAATGAGGACCCCTACTAATATATATTCTATTTATTCCTTCAAAATTTCATAGGCTAATGGATTCTCTTTAAGATAAATGTTCCCTATTGAGACAGTGTCAATATTGAGGCCTTCGCTGATAGAAAATTATACTTTCTAATCTCCAAATGTGTGCATTTGCATTGTGCAGAAACCTAAGAAGAAACATAATTTCTTTTGAAAATGTGAACTCCTTATCAATCTTTCAAGCTTAATCTTATCTGCCTCTGTTATCTGTCTACTTCACCTTGGTGAGCTGAGTCTCTTAAGGTTTAAACAATATTGATTACTATCCTATTTCTCATGCATCTGTATCTTAAAATCATTGGTTTCTTTCTTTTTCATGGAATTTGCTTGTAAATCTAGGCAATCCTGAGACATAGGTCAAGTCTCAAGTTAGAAACTTCAGAATCAAGTTCCAAATTTGAACCTAGCTATGCCTCTTAGAAACTGCATGACCTTAACTGCAAATTATTTAATTGATCTGAATCTCATTTTACTCCTGTGTAAAATGTTGATAATACCTGTTTTCAAAAGTTATTGGGAGAATTCATTGAAATAATGTATAAAAAATTAGTGTTAGCGAATTAAACATGACACTGTAATGTAATATCACTTGCCCTATAATTGTGTGTATACATATTTTCTAGATAAATATCCTAGACATTAAGCATAAAATGGATGCATTTTTCTCTGTAAACCCAGGGGTTAGCATAAAGACTGGTATTTCATTAGTGTTAAATGCATAGTTATTGAATGAATAAATAATGCCCAGCAAATTGGTTGTCTAATGTTTAATACAACAGACATTAGCATCAATGTAAAAGCACAAATGCAGTTGACATGTCATCTCCACATGTATGTGCATGGCATTCTTAAATCTCTTCCTCATGCTGAGAATTTTCACTTGCCTTGCAAAAATCCCAGAAGTAATTTTGCTCTGTAAAATTTTACTGCTGCATCTAGTACACAGCAAAATTGGTGCTGTTCATGTTAGATTTAAAGAGTCAAAGCAGAACATGTTAAATCTATAAAGAAGTGAAATCACTTAAAAAAAGATGTATATAAAGTAACTTCACATGAATCTAATTTGATTTTATCATAAACACCCTTTCCCTCTTAAATTCCTAGAAATAAAGATAAATGTTGCTTGCTCCTGCAACAATTTTCTTTATCTAAACATAAAATAATATTTTATATACCCAATTCTTCAGCAGAAGTATAGGTTTTATTGAGTTTTTCTTGATGTGATAATTATTTATTGATAACTAAAGAAAAGATTACTTAATGTTGCAATAATAAACACAAGGGTTATCTACAAAATATGTAATTTTATATCAGTGATATCCATTTCCAAAGAATAAAAGTATGATGTTTCTTAATTAAACTGGATTTTGTGATGTCAGATATCAAAATGCTTCATTCTGATAGCATATAGGAAGAACAAGAATGACTCATTTTGTATCTTTATCCATAAAACTCAACAATCCCACATTTTACCTTACCAGATGCAGAAAGTTTGATAGCACTGTAAGTGCTGAGAATGGAAATT
This sequence comes from Aplodontia rufa, assembly GCA_004027875.1. Classification (NCBI taxonomy): domain Eukaryota; kingdom Metazoa; phylum Chordata; class Mammalia; order Rodentia; family Aplodontiidae; genus Aplodontia; species Aplodontia rufa. The sequence continues at coordinate 52,042 of PVKS010003264.1, read as the reverse complement.
TTAATATTTCCATTGTCAATCAACTTCTGCATCTCACATGTGATTCCATTCAGCTAAGCCCTGTTCTTTCTCCCCTGGAACCCTTGGATGACCTGTCCCCATATCTTTTTGGTCTTTACACTATAGAAAATGGGGTTCAGCACATGGGGGAGTAGCAGGTAGACATTGGCCGTGAGTGTGTGCGCTACTGTGATAAGTGTTTCCCAAACCTGTGGACTGTGGTGACACCAATGAGAGGAACATAGAAGAGGAGCACAGAACACATGTGAGAGAGGCATGTGCTGAGGGCTTTGAGCCTTTCAACCCTGTAGGAAAATGCCCAGCACCATCTTCAGGATGAGTACATAAGAAAATAAGATAATAAGGGCATCAAGCCCCAGCCTGAGGATGATGATGACGAGGCCAGAGGCTGCTGACTCAGGTGCTGGCCCACGCTAGTTGCATTGCATCTTGGTGAAGACAACACAAATGAGAAAGATGTTGATGGCAGAAGGGTGGTTGTCCTATGAGGAAGGACACAGGGAAGATCACACAGACGCCTAGGGGAAGATAGCTATTCCAGTCTTTCCAATAATGCCATGGGTGAGGATGGAAGCATAGCAAAGCGGGTCTCAGCCACAAATCTGTCAAAGGCCATGGACACTGGGACTCTGGAGTCTACTACTCCAATCCATGGATAAAGAACATCTGTGTGATGCTTGCGTCAAAGGAAATCTCAGGGGCATTGAATCAGAAGATGCTGAGCATAGAAGGCAAAGTGGACATGGAGAGGCTAACATCAGTCAGAGCCAAGGTAGAGAGGAAGTAGTACGTGGGCTCAGGTTCTGAATATACCTTGATGACTGCCAAGATGGTACAATTCCCCGGGAGGGTGAGTGTGTAGAGAAATCCCAAAGGCAAGGCCATCCATGGGTTCTTGTCTGGCATCCCTTTGATACCTGTCAGAATGAAACTATGGTGATTGGCCTGTGATGTGTTGGAGTTCACCATGGTCACTACTGGGTAAGGTTAGGGCCTCTCCCACCTAGCTCATGGCTCCTAAATTGGAAATACATTGTCATATGAGACAAGTAAATGACTTTGTGAATGCATAGGTAGAAAAACAGAGGCACTTTTTGCATAACTTTGTATTTTTTCTTCCAAGAGAGTCACCTCTAATGACCTTGTCCTTGGACTTAATTTGTTCTTCTGAAAAACAGAGATGAGACTAAACTTCCAGGATTTATATGGAAGAGAATTTGGATCACTTTACCTTTGAGATATCTCAAGCTTTAGCAGAAAAGCAGCAACTGTATCTAAGGACTTAATAACATGAGGCATTTAACTAAATCAATTAACTTTATAACTAAAATATTAACTTTGAAATCCCACTTAACTCAATGCCATCAACACAGATGCTCCTACACACAATGCCACTACCAACATAAAACCACATCATGTAAATCTGTGTGTGATTTAAAAAGAAAGAACACACACACACACACACACACACACACACACACACAGAGAGCCTAGGCATTGATTGCACTGTATTTGTAATGAACTACGTGCACAGATAGACACATTTAATTCAAGTATTTTAAAAATATATTTTCCTTAACTTCATTTTAAAGTAGCAAAAAGAGAATGAAATTTACTGGCCCATGCACAATCTCATATAAGCTAGACAGGAATGTACCACTTACACTTATTTCATTTTGAGTCTTATAACATACCAGAAGTTTGGAAGCTATTCCTGAAAACACTTCCTTCATTATGCCAATACCAATATTTAACCAATTCCAAACGTGTCTATAAAGCATATAAAATGTATTTCTTCTTCTTATTTTTATAGCTAATAAATAGCATAACCCATTTTTTTCAGATTCCCTTAAATGACATTTCTGTACCCACTATTGTCCTTTTCTGATATATTCTACATTATGTAGTAAGAATAATTTATTTAACTAGAAATCTGCTTTATTTATCACATGCAAAAGTTCCTTTAAGGGCTTCCAATGTCCTACATCTCTATTTTAGTCTAGCACAATTCAGTCCCTACCTGTCTCTCTAGCATCACCGATTTATACCATTACTCTTCCCTTTGGTCTACTAGTGAAGCCAAATTTGCAGTTCTTGAATCTAAGATACCCCCTGATATTGGTTTTCTTCGTTTGCTTTTTCTTACCTCCCCCCCCTTTTTTTGTAGGGCAGTGGTGGAGGGATTGAACCCAAGGACAGTTTATTACTGACCTACAGCTTGAATTCTTCCTTATTTTTCTTTTATTTTTTTTCTGATACAGGATCTTGCTAAGAACTTAGATTGACCTAGAAGTTGTGATCTTCCTACCTCAGTCTCCTGAGTAACTGGGATAATAAGTGTGTACCACCAAGCTCAGTTTTATGTGGATTTTCTACAAATATTCTCAGTTCCATCTGCATTCTCCTTCTCCCAATGTTTGCCTTTGGTTAGACTATCATAAGTAATCTCTAGTTCAAGACTTCTTGGTATGTCATTTTCACATTCTGGGATTTTTCTTCTTATAAAAGAACATAGATAATTACACATTGTGTAAATATTGTTAAATGTCTCCTTTTTCTGAAAGTTAAATTCCCATGAAGGAAAAAAACATAATCTTATTCATCACCTCTTTGGGTACAACCAAAGCATATATGAGCATTTGCATATGTGTTGAAGGATGGAACAAAACAATGAATGAACAAGGATAATTGAAAGTCATTCTTTTTTCAAGGAGACTTGAAAACTTGAAGACACTTTCCTGATCATTTTCGTGTGGATTGAAAATCATTAACCAAGGGGAGAACCTCTTCTTCTAAAAGGCCATAGACAATAAGTGGGGATTATTTTTTTTAAGAGATAGGGACAGTGAGAGAGAGAAAGAGAAAACCAATTTTATTTTATTTTTTGATGTGGCCTTTGTTGCTCCAACATTTCATTGTGTACATGGTGTGGGGTTTGAACTTGTGTACTTGCACATGCCAGGCAAGCACTATAACCGCTGAGCCACTGCTCCGGCCCCGTAAGTGGGGAATTTTTGAGAGGTACTATAGTGTCTTTTTTCTCACATGTGTACTTATGAGAAAACAGAAAACAAAATTCAAGAGCTGGTCTAGGAACTCTCAATCCAGGATGGGATCAGGCACATAAAACCAGGTGACTTCCCTGATCATTTCTCTGCTGAAGGATAAGGATTTGTTGTTTGGAAAACATGGTTATGAGGAAGGTGTTTTTTGTTTGATATGTTAGGAATTTGGAAAAGTTAATGGAGTTCATTTATGAAAGTTGTGTTGCACCTTGTAAACAGAGTCCAGGTTTCTCTCCAAAAAAATAACCAGGGTCAGATCTAAGCAAGCTCTCCGAGGTTCCTGTCTAGTCCTCTGAGCTGTGAGGAAGGAGCTTTGCTGTACTTTATGTGGTAGGTGAAGTCTCACTTCTTTCGGCCTGTGGAACCCTCATTCAAAACAACTCTGATGTTCTGATGGCTTTCAGCTGACAATGATAAGTTGATTCATCTACACTGGTTATTTTTCTTGTGAAACTCTTGAAAAATCTTCAGTCAACTTTAAGTCCCCAGAGCCAGCTGAAGCTCTGCCCTTTATGCAAATAGTTGATTCTTGTCTTCCTCTTCTTTTTTAGTGTTTGTGAGTCTGCTTTTCTTTACTTTAGTGTGTTTTACCCTGTCTTCTCCCTGATTCTCTCATTCTTATCCCTGTTTTCCATCTGTTCTCCTTTCATTTCCTTAACTATTCAGTCCCCTCTTTTCTCTATCACCCAATGAAATTCCTGTTTATTCTTTCTCCATCTAATCTTTATTTCATGCTTTTTCATGGACTGCATCTTCTCCTATGCTATATCTTCTTTTGTTCCCAAAAATGACAATCAAATTTTACCTTTTCTTTCTCTTAGTTTTCCACCACTGAATGACACTGTAGATGATTCACATTTATCTTGATCATCTCCCTTTCTAGAATTTCTTTGAGAATTTAATGAAAAAATGAGCATAAATAATCCTACCCAGAATTTCCTATATTGAGGGCATGAAAAAGAAATGTACTCAAATTCAGCATTAATTTGGCTCTGTCCTTCCCTAACACTAGCATGCAGGGCACTTATGCAGATTACTCAAACCTATGGTGGTAGAAGGAGCCATCACAACTCTGGGAAATATCCCTTGAGGTATGTTATACCACCTGGGCCATTCCATCCTGATGTCCCTGAGAACTCTAAAATCTTTATCTATCAGAGAGTCCTTTCTGTAGCTAACACATCTCAAATTTTTCTTCAGTTTAATTATATTTGCATTTTCTTTCCAAACCACTCACTAGTCCAGGACAATTTTGGTCTTTTTACTTTAAAGTCAGTCTAAGTGTCAAGGATTACACTGTGTTGTAATTTTCCCTGTTAAAGTGGGTGAGACCACTCTTGCTTTTGAAGGAGGAGATGATTCCCTAGACTCTGTCCCTCAGGAAACCAAAGACAAAGTTCTTTGAAATATTTGAATTTCCTGGGTTATAATTCTAATCTACACATATAGATTCTTTCATTTATTTTAATGCATTTTTGATGTAATGATACTTTCTGTCAATAGGGCAATCCTTAATATTATAGGAAGAGCTGCTTCATCCACTCTGCATCTTTGTGAAGTCAGTCCTTAAATTATACACAGACCCTTTCCATCACCTCTTTAGGCCCCTTTTGATGCCATTTATTTTCTTTCTTAAGCATTCTCATCTTCTCATAGAAGATATCAAAAAGTCAGACATAAATAATTATGGTGATACTTAGGAGTGACTTAGAGTGTATGGCAGAATTTTATGTATTTATCTTTTATGACTGTTATTATTACTAATTAAATTTATTGAACTGTTATATTAAAACAAAAATATATTTAATGGGGCAACATGTTTTGATAAATGAATGCATTGTGTAATATTTACATCAGTTTAAACATATCTACCTCCTTAAATATTTAGCATTTGTTTATGGTGAAAACTTCTAAAATCATTTCTCATAGCTTTTTGAAATGTACAGTACATTATTGTCATTTATAGTCATCAAACCCCTTGCTCCTATCATCCTGTACTAAGTACTCATGGCTTAACCTTTCCCAATTCTCCCCTCCATCCTGATGTGGCAACCATTATTCTACTCTCAACTTGTATGAGGTCATCATTTTTAGGTTCCACAGACAAATGAGATCATACATATGTGCCATTCTTTGGTTTATTTCTCTTACATTATGTTGTACAGTTTGTGGAGAGGGGTAAGTATTCTGTTGGTCATGCCTTTGATTGTCTTGTGGTCATCTGCTTCCTTTTGAACTATGCTACCATTCTCACTCTTGCCATCTTTGGCAAGATTGAAGCAGCAATTCTGCTGCAGAGTTTGGGAGCTATGGTCCTTGTGCCTTGTCTCATAAAAAGTCTTCCTTTATGCCTTCCAATGTCTCTCCCACCCACACTATGTCCCTTAGGATGCCAGGGGACATGTGTGCTCTGATCACTAAGTCAATAGCACCTGTGTCCTGTTGCCTGGGATCTTCATCATTATCCTAGATACCTTGATCATTTTGAGTCCTTACATTCTAATACTACAGGCAACAATGGGGAGTGTTTCCCAGGAGGAGGCTTAAGTCTGTCAATATCTGTCTCTCCTATCTTCTCAGTACTAATTTTTAGTATCTATCATTGACAAGACCCTGATTCTTCCCTCTGGGAAGCATTTAGCACCAGTAATACACACATGGTCAATATCTGCTCACTGTTCCATCCTGTTGTATTGTTTTGAGCAAGCATAGCTGATGGTGGATTGTAAAAGTGTTATCTGGCAGCAGAATTGGCCCTTAATGACATCTACTGCTACTCTTGCAGTCAAATCAGAGAAATATCCAATATAGTGATTATCAATAGAAATTCTTGCAGAAATGGAAATATTGCACTATCGCTGTGGTCTAATATAACAACCGGTAGCCATATATAGTTATGGAGCACTTGAACCTTGCCTACTGCAAATGAGCAGCTAAATTTTAAATTTAATTTCAGCTAATTTAAATGTGACTACTATAGCTACTTTGTTAAGCAGCACAAATTTATTGTGTTATGAAATGCTACTTTGTAATGATTTTGATGAAACCAAGGATAGTTTGATGAAACAATGACTTTTTATACCACCAAGTGTTAGATAAAAGCTTTTAAAAGTTGTTTATATACAATAAAATTCACTGACTTTTGTATATACACTTCTAAGTTTTGACAAATGCATAGAGTCATGTAATTAACACTGAACACAAACTACAGAAGAATCTTATTTCCTTCCATATTTCCTCACACTTCCCCTTTGTGGGTGGCCCCTATATCCATACACAACCCCTGACAAGCATTGATTAATTTTCTATCTTTGTAAGTTTTCGTTCTCTCACAGTGTCATACAAATAGAACCCTCTAGTACGTAGCCTTCTTTTTCTGATTTCTTAGCATAATGCCTTTAAGATAAATCCATGCTGTTGCATGTTTTTAAAGATTATTTATTTTTATTTCTAAATATTTTCTATTTTATGTCATTGTTTAACAACTTTTTGAAGACAAAATTGTACTCTTCTTGCTTCATTAGAATCACTCTAGTGTTTAGTGTTGAACAGAGGGGCTGTTTATTTTTTTGTGCTTGTGTTTATTTATATATATTATAAAATAAAGCATATACATGTAAGGAGTTGGAAGCAGGAGAGGAAAGTTAGAACTAGCATGTGCAAAGGATGAGAGCATGGTTTATCCAGTGAGCTAGAAAAACATATAATTCCATACACTGGATAATTTCAACCTCACTTCTGTCCAGCGGACAATATTGATTTTTGAAATTGATTTTTGTTTTTTGAGATACTGGGCATTGAATCCAGGGTTGTTTAACCAATTAGCTACATCCTTAGTTCTGTTTATTTGTTTATTTTGTTTATTCTTATTGTTGAGACAGTTTTTTTTTTTTTTTTCCCCCGCAAAGCCTGTCCTGGAGCTTGTGATTCTCCTGTCTTATCCTCCTGAGTAGCAGGTCTTACAGGAATGTGCCACCATATCCTGATCTGACCTGTGTTAGATTTTTTACAGTTTCTTACACTGTACCATGAATATACAATATATTTTCCCTGCCTGCTATTCTATATACTTCATAAGAATAAGGACCTTTCCACTTCATTGTATTCCAAGTACTTAACGCGGTTCAGAATATATGGTGGGATCTTAATATATATTTGTGAGTTTAAGAATCAATGAGAACTGGGGCTTGAGCAGTGGCTTGGCAGTTACAGCGCTTGCCCTGCATGCATGAGAACATGGGTTCAAACCCCAGCACCCACGTACACAACTAAGTGCCAGAGCAACAAAAACCATGTGAAAAACTCAATAAAAATTGATTCTCTCTCTCTCTCTGACTGTCTTTCTCTCTTAAAAAGAAAGAATCAATGAGAACTGCTTTATTAAGATTGACTTCATGTTTCCTCTCTGGACTCATCTATAAGTCATAAGTCTCATTTGATATTTGTTTACCTATCATTTTGAGTTACTTGATGTGTAATTTATGGAGTTTTTAAATCTTTTTATATACTGATTATGTTACCTTTGATCAATGTGCTTCAAACAGATTCAGTGAGAACATGGATGCAAAAGCTTTGAGGAAGATAAAAAACCAGGGAAATAAGATATTATCAGGATTATTAATTCTCTGCCTGTTGTGGAGGGTTGGATTCTGGTTAAACAGGATTAATCACGATGTGAGGGTGTGGTTGGAATCAAGCAATCTATAGGTGGATTGATTGAGGATGATACATTGAAACCGTATTTTCTGAAGATATGAATGGAAATGTTTACAAATAAGGGTAGTGCAGCATATTGTTTAGGATCAAGTGCTTTGGAATAACACGTACATGGTCTTAAGCATCAACTCTATCATTGCTAACTTTTAGATAGGTAGAGTTATTCAAAACCTCTTTGAATTTTAATTTCCTCATTACTAAATAATGGAGAACAATTCTTAAGTCATATGTTGATCATAATTGAGTGCAATGTATTTAAAGAGTATAGTCCAGTTTCTGACATATTATATGTGAAACATGACTACATATATTATAGTACGTTAGTGAAACATGTAGAGCATTACATATGAAACATATTTTGTCAAATGTTAGGTTACTTAAGCTTGCAAGGTAACACTGCCTGCAAATGTGACTCAAATAGGATGGCTTTGCAGGAGGGGTTCCTATTTGAGAAGGGGACATGGAAATGGCTAGAGAGCTAATGAAACCTCTTAGGAACAATACATATTAGAAGCAGAGAACAGAGGGATTACTCTTTCCGTCTTACCCTATTCCAGCTCTGACATTTAGGGAGCCTCTCTGGCTGAGAATCTGTAGCCTGGGGCTGGGTGAAGAGGAATGGGTGTAGTTATCTGACACTGGCAGGCTGTTTTTGCAGACACCTATTATTGTTAGCCCTCAGGGCCAGAATTCTCTCCTAGGCCCTGATAGATGGGGATTGCTTGGGCCTGGGAGCAGGGTTTGAAGCTGTTTCTGAGCTGTCATAGAGGAACACATTCTTATGGGTCCCATCACTCTTGCTCCACACAGCATCCTTAACTAATTGAGATTACTTTCTGTTGCTTGGTGACTTTACTGGACTACCTATAAAGAGCCCACTATGGTAGCTGGTTTAGTCGCGGCTCTGTGGTGGGGCTGAAGAGAAGCTGGCGGTACTTCTCGCTGATGTGATCAGGTAAGGAGAGTGCATGGGTGGGAAGGAACTGAATGGAAAAGAATTTTAAAATGAGGAATGGTAGAGAGTGGGAGAGAAAAAGGCAAAGAGCTGATGGGAGTTATGAATAAGGCAATTGAAGAAATGGCAATAATTGTACAATGAATCTGCAAGGCAATCAAGATAGGGAGATAGAGGACAGGAGGGAAATGAAGGGAAATAGATAAAAAGAAGATAGGATCCAGAATTCTCTTCATGTGACCACGATTGTTGAGGTTGTTAAATAAAACGTCTAATGTTTCATATCTTGCTTTAGTAGTCAGCAATGATAAACGCAAAGTATGTATGCATAAACTTTGAAGGAACTCACACTCTAGGCAGAAGGAAGAGATGACACTTGCATATGTAATTTATCAATATGTACTCTCCTTCATTATTAAAACCAAATTAAATGTCCAAGCCCCTAGAGAGACAAAGATTTAGAAGCAGGGAATATTTTTCAGTTTAACATGTCCTGGAGTTGTCAGGGAAAGTTTTGGATTGTGAAGAGAATAAAATTCAGTGTTGATAAGTGAATAGAAGATAGAAATTGGAAAATAAACAGGATGGGTCTATATCACTGTTGATGCTGGAAAACAGGGATGTTGACTTTTGGTCACTAAGATTTAGAGTTGGGTGGGTCTTATTCAGATAATTTTGTCTAGCCTTCTCTGTGTGTGAGCAGATGTTATCTTCTGCCTAACCAGTCAGACAGAGACTTGTACCTGAAGACAGAAAGCATGAGTTCATGTTTTTCTGGTTAGTGGGCAACAGGGAAAACCTTGATGAGCGCAGGCAACAAATTTGACCTCCAACTAGCTCTTTAGTGTTTGAGATTATCAAGAGAAAGCCCTCTGCCCCACTTCTGCCTACAAATGTCCTTCCCATAGCACACAAGCTCTCTAGTAACAAAATGAGCCACTGTCTTCTCTTTTAACCCCTTCTCACTATCCCATGTCATGCTTTGTCCTTTATGAAAGGAGATATCATTCAAAGACTAAAATATAATTGGTGTCTGCTTAATGAGTGTTTTATCTCTTGATCTTCCACTTAGAACTCCCCTCTACATACACAAACACACGAAGACTCACAATACAATCACATGCAGACATTCATACACATTGTAAAATACACTTGGACTCCACAAATATTCTTTAGAGAGCCATAAGGACAGAGGTTCTTTTACTTATACCCATCTCTATCACTCTTTTGATTTATATAGCTATATAAGAGAACATATATATTTTCTTATTTTAAATGAAGAAAATCACAGCATCCAGCCATCTAAATTATCTCATAAGGCTAACATCTCTGATGGTCTGAAATTTAGTAACATATAATGGACCTTGGAGTCAGTAAATCTGATTTTGAATGTCTATCTATTTATCTTGTATACATTATCTAGCATACTTTATTTCCTTTCTTTATAGCAAGAAAAATATTGATTTCAAAAATATTCTGGGATTATTTGAAAGTATACAAAAGGAAGTTATCAAACAATAGCACATATTAAGAACCTTCATTATTCTCTAAATCTAACATCTTTCTTCTCTCTATTAACTGGATGATCTTCAGGATGTCTAGAGAGATTGTTTCCCCATGGGTCATTCTTTCCTCAGAACTTCCTAATCTAATTTATATTTCGTTCATCTATTTTTTATTTCTATACCATTATATAAGCATCTCTCAATACATCTAATATAAATTGATTGAGTTTTTATCAAGTGCCAATCACTATGCTTATCTCTGAAAAAAAAAGATGAAAACTTATGTTTTTATTCCCAAAGAGTTGGCATTCTGAGAGGAGAAAGAAATGTGATCCAAAGAAAATATGAGTGTTACAAAAACATAAATAAAGTATGTTTGGAAGAGATTTGATAGATTATACATTGCATAGGGTTTCCTGGATGTTTACCAGTGTGCTTAATTCTGAGCTTAGCAGCCAAGAAGAAGAAGAATGACACAGAACTCTCAGCAGTCTTCTGTTATCCTGTCTAGCTAATCCGTTTTCCTCCCGTAAGAATGGGTATTCCATTTCTCCAAGTAGTACAAGTCCTTAATTAAGGTTTGCCTTGGCTTCTCACCTCATTCATTCTCTGTAGGTTGAGAAAATTTTGAACACAGAACTGTTCTTTACTTATTCCTGTCTCCCTAGCCCTCACTAGAGTAACTGGAATTACAATTGTCAAGAGTTCGAGTGATTTGAGTCAGAATGTTTGTAATCTGTATGTCATTCAACATCAGTTTTCCTGATTCTTAGTGTTCTTTTAAATTAAATCATAGATAGGCACAATACAATAATACTAAATATTACAGCATAAAATAATTTTCCTCATTGAGGTAAGAAGTGATTATTTCTATTATCATCATCAACTTGGAGAAGGTGTAGAAATTAATATTTCTCTCATATTTGGCCTTACGGATTGCTCTAGAATTAGCAAATTTCTTATATTTACTCTGTCAGCAGTACAAAAAGCCTAAACTACTGGAAGATGAGGCCACTCAGAGCTGGCCTTGAGGACACAACAAATATATCACTCCCTATTTGTTCTTTAAAGGTAATTAAATAAAAAAATCAGCAATCACAATTTTGTTTTTTTGACCATCAGTCCTTAGACAATTCCTGAGTGGCTTTCTTAAATATAAATTATACAATTCTGCCTCGCTTATGACACCATTTTTGGGTTCTTTTGGACCTGTCATTGTATGGATTTTCTCATCCATTAAACTACTTGGTATTCCAATTTAAGGTATCAACTCAGCCTGCCTATCCAATTTGGTCTCTTTTTATTAATCCCTACTTCCATCTTATCTAGGAATTTTCCAAAGTCATTTATCACATGTTCTTGGGTGCCTCTCCCACCTTTCACCTTGCTGCAAGTGATCTCAAGTCCATTCTAAAATGGATATAGGAAGGCACTCAAAAAATGAATTTCATTAACTTAGAATAATTATTTAAATTGACACAGTCACCAAGAGAAGAAAATTAAGGAAGAAGGAATGAAGGATTTATTCCTATTTCTTCCCCATAACATAAAATGGTGCAAACATTCACGGCCTCATCATGGGCACTTATGTACTTCTCGCCATTATTTCTGGAGACTTAATATAAAGACCCACCAGATTATAAATGTGACTTATTGTTATGTATGCATGTGTTTTACCTCTCTATAAGAATTTCTTATATTAAACCTAGGGAGACTGATGGGTATAATCTGGAAATTATAATCCAGAGTCAGGAAAATAAGGCCAAACTCTAACAAGAACAAGTTAAAGCAATGTAGAACTATGTGATAGACACAGTAATTAGACTGGGTGTTTTGAATACAGAGACACCATTATGTGATCTGGGAAGGGTTTATGAAAAATTTAGTACTATAAAAAGTATTAAATGGCAGAAAGTATCATTACTGTCTTTCTTTTCAGGGTGCACCCTCAACTCAACATGTTAATTTCCAATAACACCACCTCCTCCTCCTCTGGCTTCTTGCTCACTGCCTTCCCGGGGCTGGAACGTGCTGATGTCTGGATCTCCATTCCTGTGTGTTGTCTCTACATCATCGCCCTCTTGGGAAACAGCTTGATCCTGTTTGTCATAGTCACTGAGAGGAGTCTCCATAAGCCCATGTACTATTTCCTCTCCATGCTCGCAGCTGTCGATCTGTGTCTGACCATCACAACCCTTCCCACTGTGCTTGGGGTTCTTTGGTTTTACGCCCGGGAAATCAGCCTTAAAGCTTGCCTCATTCAAATGTATTTAGTGCACATCTTCTCCTTTCTGGAGTCCTCTGTGCTGGTAGCCATGGCCTTCGACCGCTTTATGGCCATCTGTAACCCCCTGCAGTATGCTATTGTACTCACAGACATGATGAGCCTGGTGATCGGACTAATCATCTTCATACGACAAGTGATATTCATGTTTCCCTGTGTTCTAGCCTTGAATAGTGTGTCTTTCCGAGGAGTCCAAGAGCTTTCCCACCCATTTTGCTACCACGCAGATGCAATCAAATTCGCACAATCTGATCCCTGGGTCAGCAATTTTTGGGGCATGTTTCTTCAGCTGTTCCTGAATGGCACAGATTTACTGTTCATTCTCTTCTCCTATGTCCTGATCCTCCGTACTGTTCTGACCATTGTGGCCCCCAGGAAGCAGCAAAAAGCTCTCAGCACTTGTGTCTGTCACATCTGTGCCGTTACTGTTTTCTACGTGCCCATGATCAGCCTGTCTTTAACACACCGTCTCCTTAATTCCACCCCACGGGTGATCTGTAGCGTTTTGGCCAATATTTATCTACTCTTACCACCGGTACTGAACCCGGTTGTTTATAGCCTAAAGACCAAGTCAATCCGCCAGACCATATTTCAGCTGTTCCCGTTCAAGAGTTCATGGCGCCCCAATATGAGGCAGCTTAGAAGAAGGCGAGACTGAAGAGAGAAACGGATTTGGGCAGTGTTATCCATAGGCACGTTGACTGAGGCAATTCCTCCATATGGGAGTGGGGAAAAAGAGAATAGCATTTCCTTGAGCTTATCAGAGTTTTTAAAATACCACAATCTAAAGCCCACTTAATTGAGTATGTGTCCCTCAAACATTTAACACAATGACAGTGTCTCCTGTGTACCACATAAAAAGCACAATAAAGCCATATTAATTCAATAGAGCAATTTATCTGCTTTAAAACATTGCTAGCCCAGAAATAAATGATGAAAATTTTATATTTGCTTTTGACTAAATAAATTCTTTTCTTCATATTCCAAGGGAGCAATGAATATTTGTCTTTGAGCAGGTAAAAAGTTGCATGTATGTGCAAAAGCATGCACATAGATATGTGTGACTAAAAACTCTAGGAAAATTTTGCATACTGGTTTCATTTCCTAGGTTCACTTCTAGAGAGCACTGTCTCCTCACAGATGCACTCCCTGAAAAGCTTCCTCTCTTTCATCCCCCCATTTTTAAGCAAAATTAATACTTTTATCTTAAGAATTGTTACTTGGTGCATTTCCAAGCATTTTGATATATACAGTTACATGTTGCCTTTCATTAATTTTCCATTGCCTAGATATTCTGATTCATGGCTCCTCTACAGTTCTGGCCATGTATGCAGTGACACTGGTGTCTTTGTTTAAATGTACTTGGTGACTTCTACCCAGCTATTAGTGGCCTTCTCTCTCCATTGTACCATAGAATTGCATGGTAGCTTTAATGATGTTCTTTCACTAATTTTGGTGCTGTGTAATCAGTACCTGTGATGCTTTTTAGAAACCTTGAAACCACCTTTACTAAGAATATGTATTTTATGAAGAGATAACCCCAGGTACAGGGTTAATAAGATGTTGAATATAACCATAACTTTCCTTCCACACACAGAGTTATGAAACTTTATTTTCACCTAGGATAATTCAGATTTAAACAAAGTGAACCAAGCAGACAGGATCTACAGAGAGAAAGACCTGCCTCCTTTCCCTATATCAACTCCATACTCCTTGGTAGATGGGGAATATCAGTGTTAAATAGTTTGTTTGCCTCAGTGTTCTGTCAAACTTCCTTGTTCTGGTGAAACATGGACAAGTTTGTGACTCTGTTTTGCATACTCCTGTTTCATCTAATTGTTACCAACAATCCTCATATTATTTATAATTAAGATTATTTGTATAATTTCCCTTTACACAGAATATCCAGGTGCTTTGGATATCTCAAATGTGTTATTTATATCACAAAAAGTATGTGGAGAAGCCTCTAATTTAAGAAAAAAACTGCAATTATTATCCTAGCAAATAGCATAATTGGAAAGAAATATTAAGCTTTTCAGACTTCAAGTCAGACTAGAGCTGGAAAGCTTTATTTCATTTTACCATAATTCAATATCATGTATTTAAATTTTTCATACACATATTGTTGCCAAATAAATGCCTCTTTGGTTCAGTCCCCTTGAAAAATAAAATTAAGTACAACTATTATTCAAAAGTAGCAGGCCCAAGATATATATAGTTTCTACACTTTTCTTCCAGGACAAGGACTAAGGAGATATCTCTTTTATAGAAAGAGCCTGTTAGTAACCCCAGATTAGAATTACAGCTTTTGAATAACTCATAAGAGATTTTAATTTTAAATAAGAATTTAAGGAAAGGGTGGGGCAGGGGAAACTGTCACTGAGTTGGGTTAGTTTACAAGTGCTAGATTAAGTTACTTGGCACCATCTAAGGACTTCAAAGAATGATATAAAATGCCACGGAACAATTTTTAATCTTCATGCTTTTGAGGCGAAAGAACTCTGTGCTTAGAGAAAGAAGAGGACTTGTACAGCAGGTCAAAAAGACTGGTGGAATTGCACTATGAATTGGGAAAGAAGGGATGGTTACCCTTAGCATCCCACTGTGACTGAGACCCTACTGCTGAAGATAACGGCCTGAGGCGGGCCTCATAGGCCACACCTTGATCTAATCATCTGGACATTTCTGCATCGGCTCTTACAGATACCTGTGGTTCTTGACTTACTATGAATTTTTTTTAAACTTTCCTTTGTAGATCTACTAGTTCTTCTTCACAATTCAGATATTTTAAACTTCTAGAAAACAAAAAAATTATAATTTTCACAAATTTTATGTCAAAATTAATAGGACAAACATGTAATATACATTGATGTGATTATATTTAAGATTGTTATTTATTCCACATTGTGTAAATATTCATATATTTCAATTCAGAATCATCACTGTGTTTGAATATAAAGTAAAGCCTCAAAGGCTATATGGCCTTTTTTATTTTTTTTATTTTTTGAACAACCTTACACGATTTTAACAAAATAATATAAAATGTGTATAAAATGTGTAAATATTCTGGATATTGCAATTATCTCCAGAAGTGCCCCCCCCAATTACCCTCCCTTATCCCTCCCTTCCCTTTCCCTTTATAACTCTAAAAAAAGATATTAGATTATAAAGCATTACATCTTATCTGGAT